>WBSA01000073.1:0-22919 GCA_009828645.1 Calcarisporium arbuscula
TACGAGGCCGATCATGATGCCGCGCAACACGATAACACCGAGAATACCCCAGAAAAGGACGCGGTGCTGATATTTGCGCGGGATTGCGAAGAAGCTGAATATCAGCGCGATAACGAAGATATTGTCGAGAGCCAGCGTTTTCTCGACCACGAATGCGGTGAGATATTGCGCCGTGGCCTCGCTGCTCATCTGCCACCAGACAAAGCTGGAAAAGGCCAGTCCGAGTGTGATGTAGAAAGCCGACATTTTCAGGCTTTCGCCGATTTCGATCTCATGGTCCTCCTTGTTGAAGACGCCAAGATCGAGCACCAGCAAAGCCAGAACGATGCCGATAAACACCAGCCACATCCAGACCGGTGTTCCCATAAAGAGTGAAGTAAAGATTTCCATATCCAACCTCTGTTCAAATCTAACAAGGTCGGCTGGGGTTTACCGGGCTGACCTCGAGCTTGCTCGAAGTGGCCGACATCACGGTTTGGAAAAACCGCCAGAGGGGCCCGGTCCACTGGCTATCACTTAGGAAACGATTTTGCGGTTTCAAGCCAGGCTCTGATTATTTTTCGTACGATAGAGCAGTCTCACGGATTAAAGGTTGAAAGAACGCTGTTTTATACCGGCTTCTGGATAGCCTGCAGCAATTCGGCGGGATCAATCGGCTTATAAGCAGCATATAACCGCTCGCGGAGGCTTCACGCAGCCATTCAGGCGATGTATCGCCGGTGAGGATGGTCACTGGCAGCTCGTATCCAAACTGATCGAACAATCTGCGTGCGGCCTGTGTTCCTATCATGCCGCCCTCGAGGCGGTAATCTACGATGACAAGGTCTGCTTGAGAAGGTTTCGCTGTTTTATCAGCCTGCCAAGCGGCATATGTTTCGTCAGCGTTGCGCCCCGCATAGGCTCGGTACCCCCAAACGTCGACAAGCCCCGTGAGTGCATCAAGAACGGTGCTTTCGTCATCAATAATGAAAATGTTTCCACCCGTCTGAAGCGGGCTTCTGGCAGGCTTCTTCGGTTGGCGCTGGTCAACGACAAGCGGTACGACGATTGAAAACATCGATCCTTTGCCGGGTTGCGAGCAAAGCCGGATTGGATGACCGAGCAGCTCTGCTGTGCGTTTCACAATCGACACAGGCCGAGTCCCAGTCCTTTGTCGCGGTCACGTTCAGGAATATGCAGCTGCACGAATTCTTCAAACACTGTTTCGTGCTGGTTTTCGGCGATACCGAGCCCGGTGTGATAGACCTGAATTTCGATATTACTGTCTCTGAGACGACAGCCAAAGAGTATGCCTCCGCTTGTCGTGTAGCGAATGGCGTTGGCGATCAGATTGGCTATTGTCTGCCGCAGCATCATGGGGTCGCTGTCTGTATGAAGGTCACATCGGACCATTCTCAATCGAAGACCTTTGCTTTCGGCAAGGCCCGCACATTCGCTGTGAAGATTATCCTGTAATTCGCCAATCGAGATGGATTCGCGATTGGGCGTCACAATCTGGGCGTCGAGGCGTAAAACATCGAGCAATGCGTTGAGCAGATAGCTTAGATTGGCGACGACGTTTCTGATCTTTCCAGCAATATTAGCAGCGTCGGCGCCGTTGACATTTCCTCTGCCTGCGAGTGCTGCCAAGGTGGAATTGAAGAGGCCAAGTGCATGTACCGGCTGCCGGAGATCGTGACTAGCAGCTGCTAGGAAGCGCGTCTTTGCGCGATCGGCAGCTGCCACTCTGTCCCGTTCACTTTTGAGCTGATCAACGAGTGTCTCGTTTTCAAAGCGCAATCGGACCGTTTCGGTCAGTTCCCGCGGGGTCACACGCCCCATGACCCTTCATAAGTTCAAGAAACCGAAGAAAAAGTATATCTCAAGCAACATACCTCGAGTATAAATATGAGTGAAAATTTTGCATTGATCAATTATGTCCAAAAAATTACGACATGACAGTAAACCACTGCAATTCGGCCGTGTGAATAAATGCCGAATAAACTGACCATCTCACTCTGTCATCTAACACTGAATACAGTACTTCCAAAAATATCTTTATTGGTTGTAAGAGCCGTGCGCCAGATCCGACATTAAAAAGATGAAAGAGACTTATGTTTGGCGGCTTTGGAGCAGATTTGATTCTTGTGCCTAGTAGCGCTTTGAGATGATAGAAAAAGCCAATTTTATTTGCTCTTCTGTCAGGATCAGTCAAGAATTGTTGCGAATTGCATAGACTTGGTTCAATCCCGCAGGAATTCTGCGAATGGGTATAAATAGTCTTTGAGGGGTGGTTTCAGTAACTATTGTGGTGAAGTGGTGGCTGGCGACTATTTTGTCATGAGCTGATCAGGCTCGTGTGTTTAATTGACCGATATCCATGTAATTTCATAATTCGTCAGATCGCACTTATTTCAGAATAGCCTGAAAGCTATGGACACGGACCCTCGAAGCTCAGTTTCGGATTGAGGAAAGAGCCATGGTTGCAATCGTTACGAATAAGGCGAGCGGGAGCTCTCGCAGCGTCAGCGGTAATGAGATTACCCTTTCAGGTCCCAGCATCGTAAAAATCTCGTTGAATCCTAATGCTATCGCTGAATATCAGCGCGTTGGCGACGATTTACTTATTCGGCTGCACAATGGCGAAACAATTCGAATTGTACATTTCTACATTCATTATCAGAATGGCGAAGATAACGATCTTGTTCTGCAGGATGATGATGGAAAACTCTGGGCTGGGAACCATAGTGATGGTCTGGCCGATTTTGATTTCTCCGAGATTCAAACGGCGGATCAGCTTGCTGGAGGTGGTGGGGACTTCGGTCCGGTCCTGCTCGGGCTGGCAGGTTTGGGTGCGATCGGCGCTGCCATAGCGGCCGGTTCAGGAGGCGGAAGCTCTCGAGATGACAATGATGCCGATGCAGATTCGGACGCCGATGCTGATGCAGATGCAGACGCCGATGCGGACGCCGATTCAGATGCAGATGCAGATGCAGATGCAGACGCTGATGCAGACGCGGATGCGGACGCGGACGCCGATGCAGACGCAGACGCGGATGCAGATGCAGACGCGGATGCAGATGCCCCTGACGCGCCTGGCGTTACTGTCGGTGAGGACGGTCGCACGCTCACCATTACCGGTGAGCCGAACAGCACTGCTACAGTTTACAATAAAGAAGGTGGAGTTATAGGCACCGTTCCTCTCTCCGATGAGGGTACGGCGACGTTTGTGCTGGAACCAAGCAATGGCCAGGAAGTCTCTGTCACGCTGACAGATGGTGCTGACAACGAATCCACAGGCACCCCAGCAGTACTTCCGGACACGCTTGCTCCAGCAGCCCCGACAGTCGAGGTTGCTGAAGATGGGCTATCTCTGATCATCAGCGGTGAACCGAACACCACGGCTAACATCATCAACGCTGCCGGTGATGTGATCGGAACTGTTGAACTTGGTGAAGAGGGCACAGCGACCTTCCCGGTTGAAGCCAGCAATGGCCAGGAAGTCTCTGTCACGCTGACAGATGGTGCTGACAACGAATCCACAGGCACCCCAGCAGTACTTCCGGACACGCTTGCTCCAGCAGCCCCGACAGTCGAGGTTGCTGAAGATGGGCTATCTCTGATCATCAGCGGTGAACCGAACACCACGGCTAACATCATCAACGCTGCCGGTGATGTGATCGGAACTGTTGAACTTGGTGAAGAGGGCACAGCGACCTTCCCGGTTGAAGCCAGCAATGGCCAGGAAGTCTCTGTCACGCTGACAGATGGTGCTGACAACGAATCCACAGGCACCCCAGCAGTACTTCCAGACACGCTTGCTCCAGCAGCCCCGACAGTCGAGGTTGCTGAAGATGGGCTATCTCTGATCATCAGCGGTGAACCGAACACCACGGCTAACATCATCAACGCTGCCGGTGATGTGATCGGAACTGTTGAACTTGGTGAAGAGGGCACAGCGACCTTCCCGGTTGAAGCCAGCAATGGCCAGGAAGTCTCTGTCACGCTGACAGATGGTGCTGACAACGAATCCACAGGCACCCCAGCAGTACTTCCGGACACGCTTGCTCCAGCAGCCCCGACAGTCGAGGTTGCTGAAGATGGGCTATCTCTGATCATCAGCGGTGAACCGAACACCACGGCTAACATCATCAACGCTGCCGGTGATGTGATTGGAACTGTTGAACTTGGTGAAGAGGGCACAGCGACCTTCCCGGTTGAAGCCAGCAATGGCCAGGAAGTCTCTGTCACGCTGACAGATGGTGCTGACAACGAATCCACAGGCACCCCAGCAGTACTTCCAGACACGCTTGCTCCAGCAGCCCCGACAGTCGAGGTTGCTGAAGATGGGCTATCTCTGATCATCAGCGGTGAACCGAACACCACGGCTAACATCATCAACGCTGCCGGTGATGTGATCGGAACTGTTGAACTTGGTGAAGAGGGCACAGCGACCTTCCCGGTTGAAGCCAGCAATGGCCAGGAAGTCTCTGTCACGCTGACAGATGGTGCTGACAACGAATCCACAGGCACCCCAGCAGTACTTCCGGACACGCTTGCTCCAGCAGCCCCGACAGTCGAGGTTGCTGAAGATGGGCTATCTCTGATCATCAGCGGTGAACCGAACACCACGGCTAACATCATCAACGCTGCCGGTGATGTGATTGGAACTGTTGAACTTGGTGAAGAGGGCACAGCGACCTTCCCGGTTGAAGCCAGCAATGGCCAGGAAGTCTCTGTCACGCTGACAGATGGTGCTGACAACGAATCCACAGGCACCCCAGCAGTACTTCCGGACACGCTTGCTCCGGAACCGCTCGCCGTCGAACTCGTCAACGATACGGGAATTTCGGGCGATGGAATAACCAGTGATGGAACTGTTTCCATTGATGGGCTCGAAGACGGCGGAAGATGGGAGTTCTCAACGGATGGAGGCGAGACCTGGCAGAACGGAGTAGGCAACAATTTCCAGGTCTCTGCAGGAGACTACGAGGACGGTCAGGTGCTTGTTAGGCAGTATGACACTGCAGACAATGTTAGCGAGAACGCTTCTCTTGGAGCAATATCGGTCATCGATATTGCTGCGGCTGACGATGACGCAACAGCGAATCTGGGAAGCCGGACATCAACTACCCAGCCTCCGATAAGCGACGAAAGCCTCGAAGTGCTCGGATTGTTGGATACTGGCACGCCGACCAATGGTATACCTGTGACTGTCGCCGCAGGTTCGACTGGCGATCTTTCAATAACTGTCACACAGACAGCTCTGATTGCGGTCGCAGACGCATTCAATATCGAACTTTATGACGCGAACGGCAATCTTGTGGCGGTTGCTACAACTGGGAATGATCCACTGATTGGAGATATTGCCGGCATAACCATCCTTGGACTAACCAGCGACAACACGCTCACGGCCAACTTCACTGGACTTGCGCCAGGTAATTACACAGTCGTAGTTCGAAAAGGTGAAAGTGCTCTTGGTACCTTGCTGGACGCTGACGGTAATGGAGTATCGCTGGAAGAACTTGGACAGGGTGGCGTTGTTCTGGGCGAGGAAAATCAGGCGCTGGTATTGGATGCCGTGGAAGACGCGCTTGGTCCGGTTCTGGGAGTGGCGGTCAGAGGCGTATTGGAAGTTACTTTGGGCACCGTCGATGCTCTAGGCGCGGGACAGCTCGTTGAAGTTCTTTCGACGGCCTTAGCAAATCTGGGACTTACTTCTGCTCTGGATCAAGTTTTGGGCGCGGTCGCGGACGCATTGCTTAGCAACACGTTGACGCTCCTTCAGGATACGTCTGTCACAGCTATCCTAACCGAACATACTTTCGCGAATGGAAACGCCCCTATTAGTGGTAATGTCATTGATCCAGACGGTGGCGTTGAGGGTGAAGCTGGCCAAGACAGTGTTGTGCCAGGAACGCAAGTGACACAGGTCGTCAACAGTGAAGGAGATATTGTCGAGATAGGCCCAGATGGGGCAACCATTCAAGGCCTTTATGGAACCTTGATTCTCCAGTCGGACGGTAGCTATACCTATACACCAAACGGAACTCCGGAGTCGGTTGGGCAGACAGACACGTTCACCTACACGATTTCGGATGGCATCAATACAGCGGAAGCGAATCTTTCCGTCGAGATCGACGGTGCGAGATTGGCAGCAGATACAGCGCAAGCCGGTATCGAATACGACTATCTCGTCACGGACGGTATCGATATTCCCAATGCTCTGAGTTATTCCTGGACCGCGGTGCTCGCGGGTGTACCTGTCTTACCAACCGGCTCACTAATAGGTCAAAGTTTCGAAGTTGACGCCAACACGACACAAGACGTCACTCTGAGTATCAACACCGGCAGCCTGCTTGCGCTTGGCAGTGGCGTTACTGTTTTCATTGACGTAAACACTGGAGGAAACAATTGGGTACCTTACGCGACTTACAATACTTCCCAGCTGTTAAGCTTGTTAGGCATCGGGGGCAATGGTGAAATATTGGTCTCGGGTATTCCTGAAGGCGACTATCGCGTGCGTACGGCACTAAACTTCAGCGTGGTGTCTGTTGCTGGGAGTGTTACGGTTGGCGTTGAATCTGAGATCAATCATCTGGATGAGTTCGTCCAAAGTCAGGTCTACAGTGCAAACGGCGATTTGTTTGAAAATGATCTTCTGAATGTCGAACCGAGTTCTTTGTCGATATCGACTGATGGTATCGATTTCACCGAAGTTCTGACCGGAGGATCTCTTACAGTGACAGGGTCGTTCGGATCACTGCTGATCAATTCCGATGGGACTTATACCTATACACCTGATGACCGGGCAACGTTCGGAACGTCGACAGACACATTCTACTATCAGGTTGAGGTAGATGGTCGGCTTGAAGAAGCGAGCCTTACCGTTGCTATCAACGGAACGCTCCAAGGTGAAGAGAATTTCGGTAATCCCGTAAACATTGCCTTTGAGTTGTCTGCATCTGACGCCGATGTAATTCCGATGCACGAACTTGCACCAATTGTAAATGAGAACGGAGACTCGGATGCAGATGCTGGCGAAACCCCAGCTCAGCATAGCCTGACAGAGGGCATATTGCTCGATGATGGCAGTGGTGAAGTGACATTGCCGTCAAGCAATGACCAGCCGTCCAGCGATGACAGTGCCACACAGACATCTGACACGGGTCTGGGTACGGCTCCAGTCGAGGAAACGGCCTCAGTGGATGATCCGCTCGGACATCTGGTGCCAGATCCGCTCACGCAGGAGGACGATCTTCATACGACACATACTGTCTGATCTATCAGCTTCCACCCTTCGCCGCTGAGTTCTTTGGCGGCGGAGGGTCAGATGACAGATCACCGGCCTTATTGCCGGTTATAATGGAAAATAAATGCGAAAAATTCTGGTTTTAAGACGTTTCGCGAACATAACGTTTACTTCATGCCTTTTGGCTGCGTGCCAGATGTCTGCAAACAATCTTGCTTTGGGCGAGAAGACGCTGACGCAGTCAAAAAACACCGAGGCCTCACGGCCCCTGTCAATGGCGGGTTCAGCCCCCGTACCTGCTGTTGACAGGGCAAACGTGACAAGCGCCAGCACTCCCAAGGTGTCGGACCGTGGTTCCCTTACAATGGAAACCGCGGTCCGTCGCGCTGTCGGCTGGCATCCAACCATCAATGAAGCTTCAGACCGTATTTATCAGGCCGACGAACGGATCAGGGCGGCGCAGGCCGGTTATTACCCCAAGCTCAATGCCGGTGTGAATTCGGGCTATCAGAGCAATAATCGCGAAGGCTGGCGCCCACAGTTCAATGTTGCCGCTTCTCAATTGCTTTATGATTTTGGCAAGGTTTCGAGCGCGGTTGATACCGAGCGTGCTGGCAAGGAAATCAATCAGGCCCGTATGCTGCTAGCGGTTGATAATCTGTCACGGGACACGGCCAGTGCGGTTGTCGAGGTTCAGCGCTATCGAAAGCTTTCGGCTCTGGCACAGGAGCAGGTCGAGGGCGTTAAGCGCATTGCGGGCCTGGTGAATGAGCGTACGGACAAGGGTGCAAGCACCATGTCCGACAAGGTTCAGGCCGATGCGCGTGTTGAAGCGGCGATGGCTACACAGTTTCAATATCAGTCGGAACTCAATCGCTGGCAGGTTGTGCTTGCTGCGATGATTGGGGGGGGAAGCGCAAACCCATCCTCTGACGTCCCTTCGTGGCTTGGCAAGTCTTGTGACATTGCAGCACCCGATTGGGATCAGGTTCCGGCGATGCTGCAGGCCAAGGCTGAAAAAGAAGAGGCGGTCGCACAGTTGGCAGCGAGTAAAGCAGAGGCTTTCCCGACTGTTTCGCTTGAAGCGACGACTGGTTATGATCTGAATGCTTCCCGCGATAATACGACCAGCAATGATCGCCAGCCGGAATATTCGGTCGGCGTGAATGTGTCGTCCAGCCTTTATAATGGCGGTCAGACAGGTGCGCGCAAACGTGCTGCGGCTTACGGTCTTCAGGCAGCGGAATCGGCAATCAGCACGGCACGCATCGATATGGAACGCAATCTCATGGAGTCGCGAAGCCAGATCGGTACGTTGAACCGGCTTATGTCATCGCTCGAATTGCGCGCCGGTATGATGGTGAAAACCCGCGATCTTTATCGAGAACAATATGTGGAACTGGGCACAAGAACATTGCTCGATCTGCTCAATGCCGAGCAGGAATTGCATGAGTCCCGGTTTCAGTCAGCCAACACGGTGCATGATATCAGGCGC
Organism: Calcarisporium arbuscula; assembly: GCA_009828645.1. Classification (NCBI taxonomy): domain Eukaryota; kingdom Fungi; phylum Ascomycota; class Sordariomycetes; order Hypocreales; family Calcarisporiaceae; genus Calcarisporium; species Calcarisporium arbuscula. The sequence continues at coordinate 8,727 of WBSA01000073.1, forward strand.
CTCAATCTGAACTGCCTCTATAGCTCAGGCAAAATGCGCCAAGGTTTTGGTCTTCAGGCATCGGCATTGCGGGGAGACGGGAGCAACCAATGAAGCGTGGCGAGAACCCTCCAATTATCGATCCGTCGATTGAACTTGGTTTGATTGGCGAACAACCAAAGCCTGAGGCGCCATCACGCTTCAATGTTGAAGACTGGCTCGAAGCGCTGGAACTGGTGGCAAAGCATTACCGAATGCCTGTATCCGTGCAGGGAACCAAGCTTGCGGCCGCCGCTGATCTCAACATCGACGACAAAGCAAAAATTCGCGCTATGGCCCGTCACATGGGGCTGGGTGTCAGGCTTGTTGAGCCAACCAAGATCACCCTTTCGACCTGGCATCTGCCGTTTGTTCTGATGCTCAAGGATAAGCAGCTTGCAGTGGTGCATACGCTTTCAAAGGACGGGCAGGCGAGTGTCTGGTTAAGCGGCGAAGAGGGGCTTGAGCAGCCGTTTGCGCTGAAAGATCTTCTGGCTGAGACAGAAAGTGTTGTGCTTGCCCGACCATCGAAAACCGTGCCTGATGCGCGTGTCGATGCCTATATCAAGCCGTATGAAGAAAACTGGCTACGGAAGATTATTTTCCGCGATATCGGATCTTATAGCCATGTGCTGGTTGCCTCGCTGATCGCCAATACGCTGGGTCTCGCGGGCATATTATTCTCGATGCAGGTCTATGATCGCGTCGTGCCTGCACAATCGTTCAACACGCTTTATGTGCTGTTCAGCGGCGTTTTGCTGGCGATATTCTTTGATTTCATGATGCGCCGTGCGCGCATGGGCATCATCGACATGCTCGGCAAACAGACCGACTTGCAGATGTCCGATGTCGTGTTCGGTCACGCCTTGCGTGTTCGCAATCGAGCGCGACCGACATCGACAGGATCGTTTATCGCGCAATTGCGTGACGTTGATCAGGTGCGTGAATTGCTCACCTCGACGACGGTATCCGCGCTGGCCGACCTTCCGTTCTTTTTCCTGTTCCTTGTCATTTATTCGGCGCTGGTTGGCTGGATGGTCTTCATACCGCTCGGCGCGCTGGTTCTTCTGATTTTGCCGGGCCTTTTCCTGCAACGGCGGTTAAGAGCTTATGCCAATGCGGCCATGCGTGAGGCCTCGCTTCGTAATGCCATGCTGGTTGAAACCGTGCAGGGCATCGAGGATATCAAAGGACTGCAGGCAGAAGATCGGTTTCAGCAGCAGTGGAACCACTTCAATGCCGTAACGGGTGAGGCACAGATCAGGCTTCGTGCCTTGACCAATAGTCTCAGTGTGTGGACGCAGAATGTGCAGGGCGGGGTTTATGCTCTGACAGTTTTTGTGGGTGCGCCGCTGATTATTTCGGGCGACATGACAACGGGTGCGCTGGTCGGCGCATCTATTCTTGGCTCCCGCATGTTGGCGCCGATGGGTCAGTTGTCTCAGATCATGGGACGCTTGCAACATGCGCGTATTGCCAAGCGTGGCCTTGATCAGCTGATGCAAATGCCGGTCGATCATCCCGATAGCGAAACCCGTATCCACTGCCCGAAAATTGACGGCTCCTATCGATTGAAGGATGCCATTTTCCGCTATGGCGATGAGAACTCGACCCCCGTTCTTCTGATCAAGGATCTGAAGATCAAGCATGGAGATCGCATTGCCGTGCTTGGGCGTAATGGTGCGGGCAAATCGACCCTGTTGCTTGCTCTTTCGGGACTGCTTGATGCAGCTGAAGGTGAGGTTCTGCTCGACGATCTTGCCTTGCCGCAAATAGATCCCGCCGATGTGCGACGGGATGTGGGTCTGCTGACGCAGAACTCGCGCCTGTTCTTTGGCACTTTGCGCGAGAATATCACCATGGGTGCGTCTGATGCTTCGGATGCGGAGATCCAGCGGGTGCTTGCCATGGTTGGAGCAGATGGCTTTGTACGTCGCCTGCAGAAAGGTCTTGAACATCTGGTTCAAGAAGGTGGTGGCGGTCTTTCAGGGGGCCAGAAACAGGCCATTTTGCTGGCACGACTTTTGATCCGCGATCCATCGGTTGTGCTTCTCGATGAGCCAACATCAACCATGGACGAGGCCACAGAGCGGCATTTTATCGAACAATTCGCGAAATGGAGTGTCGGGCGCACGGTCGTTATCGCGACGCACCGAATGCGTGTGCTCGAACTCGTGCAGCGACTGATCGTCGTTGAGAACGGGCAGGTTGCATTGGACGACAGCAAGGAACGCGGTCTGCAGACATTGCTGGGCATGAGCAAGGTAGAAACACCTAAACAGGCGTGATCCGGAGGGATACAGCATGGCGGCCATCGGCGGAGACTTTGGTGCCTGGGTAAACGGAAGCGAGCAAGGGCTTCAGCTCAAGAAGAAGAAGCGCTTTGTTCGGCTCGTCTTCGTTTTCTTCATCATTCTGGTGGGCTGGGCCTATTGGGCTTTGCTTGATGAAGTCTCTAACGGGACAGGTAAAGTGGTGCCGACCTCGCAGGAACAGGTCATTCAGTCACTCGAGGGCGGTGTTGTCGCCAAGCTCATGGTGCGACAGGATGATGTGGTGGAGCCGGGGCAGATTCTCGCGCAGCTCGACCCAACCGTTACAGAATCAAGCGTGCAGGAAAGTGCCGCCAAATATCGTGCGGCTTTGGCAAGTTCTGCGCGGCTAACTGCTGAAGTCAGCCAGACTGAGCTGCAATTTTCGCCGGAGCTTGATGCGTTTCCGATGCTGGTGGCTGCAGAAACACGACTTTTCGATGCGCGTACACGCAGCCTGCAGGATTCGCTTGAATGGATCACCGAATCCAAAAAGCTTGTGCAAGACGAACTCAATATCAGCCAGTCACTAAGCAAAATGGGTGCTGCCAGTAATGTGGAAGTGATCCGCCTGAAACGGCAGCTGGTTGAGTTGCAACTCAAGGAAACTGAGATCAAATCGGATTATATCGTTCAGGCGCGTGAAGAGCTTGCAAAGGCAAATGCCGAGGTGGAATCGCTTTCATCGGTTATTCGCGGACGATCGGATGCGCTTGCGCGTCTGACGTTGCGCTCGCCGGTGCGCGGCATCGTCAAGAATATCGAAGTCTCGACCATTGGTGGTGTGGTGCCTCCGAATGGCAAACTGATGATTATTGTGCCGCTTGATGAACAGCTGCTGATCGAGACGCGTATCTCGCCGCGGGATATTGCTTATATTCACCCGGATCAGCGTGCGACCGTCAAGGTGACCGCATATGATTATGCGATTTATGGCGGATTGGAAGGCAAGGTTGTCAGCATCTCGGCTGACACAATCAAGGATGAAGCGAAGCCTGAAAATTATTATTATCGCGTATTCATCAAGACCGAGACAGATGCGCTTTTAAACAAGCATGGAGAACGCTTTCCCATCGTTCCAGGAATGGTTGCGACGGTGGATATTCATACTGGTAGCAAGACAGTCTTTGATTACCTGATCAAACCGCTCAACAGGGCAAGCGAAGCGTTGCGAGAACGATGATTTAAGGTTTCTTTAGCGCACAGTGAAGCTATTGTGCGGAAGGAAAATCAGACTCGGAGGCCGGTGTGCAGTACCAGATAGGTTGTCTGGAAAAAATAGTTCCAAAAAAGCCTTACGCAACGCTGTCGAGATCGCAATGTGAGAAGCGTCTCGATGTGATGTACCGCAAACTTTTAAGCGCGGTGATCAAAAGAGGGAGCGCGCATCTGCGCGCCAAACTTGACCGCTACCGGTTCCAAACAGAATTTGATCACGCGCTCGCCCTCATCAAGAAATGGAAGGAAGACCACAAGAGCTCAGCCCATCTCTCCACCCGCCAGCACGATGACATATATCCATGGGGTCGACGGGTAACAGCTGAAAACTATCGCTTGGAGAAGGAAAGTAAAAAAAGCCGTCTTGATAAGCACGTACTTAGCACCGAACGCAGACTTGCAGAAGCAGTCCAGCGCTTTTCTCAAAAAATTGACTTTATAAGATCTGGTTACGCCTGGCTACGAACGCAAACTCAAAGTGCCAGCTCCCATGATGTGCCTGGTAACGAAACAAAGCAGATTTTGAACCAAGATTGTATGCGCCAGAACGCTGATACTTTGATTTTTCGCGATGCTGAACTGGCTATAAAGGACAGAACACAGGCCGGGTGGAAGGCGCCAGCCTTCAAACTACACCATGCACTGTTAGGGGATGGGCTCACCCATCAGAAAAATCTTTCGCTTATCGCTAAAATGGCATTGCCAGGACATCTGCGCGCAGCAGTCGCTCACCATTTCTTCTGGGCGGGTCGTCAGCAAACGTCGCAATTTAGGCCGCTCGCCTTCGATCTGCAGAACTTTTCAGATCATCGAAAAGAAGCCACATTACTTTTTTTTGATCAACCAAACGATCTGAGACACGAAATAGCCGGTCCCATGGCCGTGCAGGAATTTAACTATACGCCGCACCCTTTCGAAGGAAGCGAACGTGAAGGCTTACGGCTAAGGAAATTCCGCGGAGCAAGGTCTGAGAAAGAGCTCTCCGTGAATTTCTCTTCGCACACAGAGAAGTTTCATCGCAGCCAGACTGCTGACAGTGCTTGCGATCCTGAGTTGCGTAAAGACCTTCCTACAATATTCGATGAAATTCTGACGGTAGCGCGCGCCGGGAATTCATTGATGATCACGGGGGGAGCTGGGACTGGCAAAACATCAATGGTGCCAGGTCTCATCTCTAATTTTCTGGCAGATGGACGCTCGGTTAAGGTGCTGGGTGCTCAAGGTAGTCTGGACAGAATTGAAGCACTTTGCCGCGAATTCATGTCCGTAAGACGGAATGTCACTGTGCCTATGGTCTGGTTCCGGGAGCAGGATTATTTGCTTTTCTTCGGGGGCAGAAATGCGCATACGCTTGCCAATGCTGAAAACGGCAAAGAACGGAAAGCCTTTATCGAAAGTCACCGGCATATCAGACATGAGATGCAGCAATCCGATGTGCTTGTAATTGATGATGCGACGCAGATAACGTTCCATTCGGCTTTTGTGACGCGCTACAAACAGGTGATCGTGTTAGGAGACCAGCAGCAGATATCAGTTGACGGGTCTGTTTTTGAAAATGCGAGAAGATCAGATCTGCCGGTGTTTCAATTGTTCCTCACACGCCGGAGCAAAAACTGCGATACAATGGCATGGTCGAATATCTTCGCATACGAAAATTCACTGATCTGCGAACGTAAAGGGGCGCCAGCATGCGAGATTTTTTACCTGCCTCGAGCCCATTCATTAAAGGGAATCGTTGAGTTAGAAGCCGCCGCGGTTAGCTCAGCTGTCAGAGATTCGCTCAAAAGCAACGGGACGACCGGACTGGTTGCTTTTTCCAAACAGCAGCTCGAAGCCATTCTAGGTTTTATACCGGTTAACGAACAAAAGAAGCTTGAATTTAAAGGTTTACCTGCTGAACTTCTTGGAGAAGAAGCGGACAATGTGTACGTTTCCCTAGGCGTTGCGTTTAACTTAAAAAACCGCCTGCCAGCTTTTCTGGATGGCTTTGAGGATGATCAGTCCGTTCAGCGAATGAACGTCGCTTTATCCCGAGCAAGGAGGAAAAATGTTATCTTCTCATCGATCTTACCTGGCGACATTGACCTTCGTACCGCTACTGATGCTCAGACACTCCTGTTATCGTTGCTTGAAACGAGCATCTGCGTGAACCGGCAGGCATCGCTTGATCCTGGTTCCTCACATAGAGGCCACGAATAAACAGAGCTGTCTGTTTAGGTGCTAGGCCGTGCAAACGTCGTGTTGTAGCACGTGTTGATGATCGCATGGTACTCAATGTCATTCTGTTGCGCTCCGCACAGGGTCATCATGGTCCGAAATCCCTCAACGCTATGGTATTGCAAAGAGCTGTAACAGCCGGTTCGTTCGTCGGTGACGTGCTGCTGTCTGGGATCGACTGTCCGCGGCCTATGATGGCGACATCTTGATGATTGATAAAACCTGTGTTCGTGTTCACCAGCACGGAGCCACAGGAAAAAGGGGGCAAGACGATGGCTGCGTGGCTTTCTCACAGGTAAAATCCACACAATTGTTGATGCAGAAGGCCGTCCGATCAATCTTTGAATAACGGGGGCGCGTTGCTGAGTGTTCACAGGCAGAGGGCCTAATAGAATGCATCAAAGAAGTCGGCACGCTGCTCGCTGACCCAAATCCAACCGGCGAGATATCTTCGCGTTTTCGCCGGGGGGGGGGTATCGTCACAGAAATCGGGTCTAGCGCTTCTTTAACGGCATTAAACGCTATCGTGGCATCGCAACGCGTTACGACAAGAACCCAGCCAACTTCCTCGCTGCTGTCAAACTGATCGCCGTGCTCATCTGGTGCGTCAGCTTATGAGTCTACGACGTAGCAAACTCTATTGTGGGATAACGCGTGAAACTTGCGCCAAGCTGGTCCGATCAAGCCTCGTTCTTAAGATTGATGGTGATCTGCCAATTCTGCAACAGCAGCATCTATTCTGCCATGCTGCTCGTTAATGGCCGGTAATGTGGGGGCTAACTCATTACAGTGGATCTGTTTCGAACGTGCTATGCAACGACACTGAGGTATATCCTTAACTCGCAAACTGAATTATCGGACATGTGTTCTCAACTCGGCTTAAAAAAACCCAGAGTGATAGGCAATTGAATGCGGTGTCGTGGGACGGATCATCGCTTCCGGAAAGCGCAGGTGTTCTATCAGGTGATTTGGTTAGCACCCAAACATAGGTATAGGTTCGCAACCACTTAAATTGCTATATGGTTTCGCGCAGTCGAATCTGGGGAACGACAAACGATGTCTAAATATGCAGAGGGCGTGCATAAGCGAGGCAGTGAACTGGCGGTCGGCTTTGTCGCACTGGCGCTGGCGCTTGCTGTCTTTTACGTCGATACCTTCACCGATATTGAAGGCGCTATTGCCGTTCTCTATGCCATTGTGCTGCTGCTGGCAGCCGAAGTAACAGGGCGCACAGGCATTATCCTGAGCGGCATTGGCTGTTTCATCCTCACCATCATATCCTATTATGCGACCCATGGCCCGGAGCCGGATTTTCAGACAACCATTCGACTGGCAGTCGCTGTTGCTGCAGTTGTGGTCACGGCGGTTCTCATTCTGAGAAACAAAATGGGGCAGCAGGAATTGCTCGCCTCCCACGCAGCGCTCAAAGATAGCGAAGCGCGCTATCGCTCGATTTTTGACCGCACACGCGTTGCCCTTTGCGAGCGCGATTATTCGCGGCTTCGCCAGCATCTGATTCAGTTGAAGGCGCAAGGCATCACTGACATCGAAGACTACGCCCGCACGCATCCGGATTTCGTCCATAAATGCATTGGCATGACCGATACGGTCGCAGCCAATGAAGCAGCCTATGAACTTTTAGGGGTTGATCTGGGGCAGGCACATCGACTTGGCAGTCTCTTCGTTCCACGCGATGACCAATTTGTGCATGTGTTGCAAGCGCTGCTCGATGAACAGCGCTATTTTGAGAACAAAGTCGAGTTTCACACCCAAAGTGGTGAAGAACGGCTGGCGCTGCTGAGCATTAGCTTCCCGAGCGATCCTGCTGCTTTCAATCGCGTTGTGCTGAGTATGGTCGATATTACTCAGCGTGAACTGGCGCAGAAGGCGCTGGTGGAAGCACAAGCCGAACTGACCAAAGCCTCGCGGGCCGCAACCGTCGGTGCCTTGTCTGCCTCGCTTGCCCATGAACTCAACCAGCCGCTTGGCGCCATCATGCTCAATGCGCAGACAGTGCTGCGCTGGCTCGACCGCGATCCGCCGGACCTGACCGCCGTGCGACGCTCTGCGGAACGGATCATTCGCGACAGTGACCGCGCAAGCGAGATTATCCAGAACACGCGCAATATGCTGAGCCAGGCCAAGCGGCGGGTGGAATCCATCGATCTCACCATGTTGGTTCGCGAAACCATTGCGCTCATGGAACATGAGCTGCAACGCAGCAGCACGCAGGTACGCATGGCACAGAACTGGCGTTCGCCCGTGATTGAGGGCGTGCGGATTGAGCTTCAGCAAGTGATTATCAATCTTGTGACCAACGCCATTCAAGCGATGGAAGCATCCAGAACCCGTTCGCGTTCAATTGTGATCACCATCGGGCGCACCGACAATGACCATGCCGTAATCAGCATTCGTGACAGCGGACCGGGAATAGATCAGGATACGCTAAAACGGCTGTTCATGCCGTTTCATACAACCAAGGCTTCCGGTATGGGCATGGGGCTTTCGATCTGCCGCAGCACGGTTGAAGCAAGCGGTGGAACCCTGACCGGGACCAACCACGAAACAGGTGGTGCGGAATTTGAAATGCGCCTGCCGATCAATTGGGAAGTGCAGGATGCCTGAGATACGCAAGCCCCAAAAGCAACCAAACGACAAGCCTGTGGTCTTCATCATCGATGACGATCCGTCGATGCGAGAATCGCTGGCCGATCTGTTTTTATCCATGCAGTTTGATGCGGAAGCATTTGAAACAGCCGCAGCCTTCATAGCCAAACTCCCGGATCAATCACGAATGGAAAGACCCGGCTGCATTCTCCTCGACGTCCGTTTGCCGGGCATCAGCGGCCTTGATTTCCAGAGCCAGCTTGAAAAATCGGGCATTCGCCTTCCAGTGGTTTTCATGACGGGCTTTGGCGATATTCCGATGACGGTACGTGCGATGAAGGCAGGCGCTGTCGACTTTCTCACCAAGCCGTTCAAGGAACAGGATGTGCTCGATGCAGTGAGTTCGGCTGTGCAGCGCGATAGCGTGCGCAGGCAGGAGGCAGCGCAAAATCAGGCTGTCGTCGAACTGGTGCAGACATTGACCCCACGCGAGCGGGAAGTGATGAACGCGGTCGTCACTGGCAAAATGAACAAACAGATCGCCTTTGATCTTGGCATTAGCGAAGTGACGGTGAAGCTTCATCGTGGCAATGTCATGCGCAAAATGGATGTGCGTTCTCTTGCCGATCTGGTTCGCAAGGCCGAGTTCCTCAGCGAAACGACAAAGTGACCTGTATCTAAGTATGGTATATTTGTGCTCTGCCAGAGCGCATAAAGGGCCTTAAGTGCATCTCTAAAAACAGGAATCGTTTTCGGGATGCGCGATCAGATTTTAGCAATTCAAGGTCCAATATCTTGTCCGCAGCGCAAATTCATACCATAGCCATTGTTGATGATGATCAGGGCATCCGGGAAGCTCTCGACGATCTCGTCAAATCCTGCGGTTATGAAAGCCGTCTTTTTGCATCAGCCGAAGAATATCTTGCCTATGAGGCGCAATCGGATATCGATTGTATGCTGGTTGATGTGAAAATGCCGGGATTAAGCGGAATCGAGCTTCAGGCCGAACTGAACAAGCAGACGGCCCATCCGCCGATGATCTTCATGACATCCTTTGAAGACGACCGTACCCGCAATGCGGCCATGGAAGGCGGCGCTTTCGCTTTTCTGGGCAAGCCGGTCGATGTGACCAAACTGCTCGACCATCTTGAGCACGCACTCCGATCATAGGGTTGGGGAACAGCATACCAATCGCCGGGGATAGATAGACCTCGGTATAGATGTGGTCCTTTCCCTGCTCTCGTAAACTTCTCCTGCATCAGAAATTGTTGCCGCTGGCAACGAGAGGAGAAGCCGCCATGACCACCCATCGCATAGACGCAAAAAGCGCCAACGATCATTCCACGAAGCCGACATTCGGCAATCCTGATCTGCCGCCCGAAGGCGCGGTCAACGCCAATGCCGGAAGCCTGACTGATCCCGGTCCGAAGAACCCGGCGCTTAACGCACAGTTTCCATCTTTCCAGAATCCGCCTGCAACCGATATCGGTGATATGCAGCTCTTTTGGGGTTCATTCAACAATGCGCCAAAGCGCATTCAGAATGGCGGCTGGGCGCGTCAGTTGACACAATCCGACTTTGCAATTTCCGCAGAAATTTCCGGCGTGAACATGCGCCTGAGTGCAGGGGGCATTCGTGAGATGCACTGGCACCGCGCGGCGGAATGGGCAATCGTGACCAATGGTCGTTGCCGCATCACTGTGCTTGATACTGCAGGCCGCGCCTATGTGCAGGACGTTGAAGCAGGCGATCTGTGGTATTTCCCGGCAGGTTTTCCGCATTCCTTGCAGGGGCTCGGTCCTGATGGCTGCGAATTTGTTCTGGCATTTGATGAAGGCGATCAGTCCGAATACAACACGCTGCTGGTAACAGATTGGCTGGCGCATACACCGCCCAGCATTCTTGCCAAGAATTTCGGCATCGACGAAGACGCGATGAAGTCGATCCCGCTCAACAATCTCTGGATTTTTCAGGGCCGCGAGCCGGGCGAACTTTCCAACGATCAGGAAGAGGTTTCATCAGCTGGTCTGCCCCCTTTTCCCTTCACCTACAAGCTCAGCTCTGCAAAGCCATTGAAGGAAAACCGTTCTGGCGCCATTCGCATGGCTGACAGCTCGATCTTCAAGGCATCCACCACGATTGCTTCTGCAATCGAGACGATCAAGCCCGGCGGTGTCCGCGAGTTGCACTGGCACCCCAATGCCGATGAATGGCAATACTGGATCAGGGGCGAAGGCCGCATGACCGTTTTCGATGCAGGCCCCCGCGCCCAGACGGCAGATTTCAGAGCTGGAGATGTCGGCTATGTGAAGCGCAGTCAGGGTCATGTGATTGAAAATACCGGCACCACCGATCTTCAATTCGTCGCCGTGTTCAGGACGGCTGAATATCAGGAAGTGTCGTTGTCTTCATGGCTGACTCATACGCCAGCCGATCTTGTTGCACAGCACCTGAATATTGATGTTGTCGATTTGCGGAAGCTGCCTTCCGACCAGCCGGGCATGGTACCCCGTTGATGAAACCACCAACCAAAAAGGCGGCCAAATGGCCGCCTTTTTTTATGGTCTGTGAAAGCAATTCTTTCGTAGAGCGCCGTGCGCCCTTTTGGGCGCACAAAGGTCGCTCTAACACTTTATATTTACAGCATAATTTTACCTTAAACTGATTCAAGTTTAAGGAATTATGCTGTAGTCAATGCTGGGCAGCAATCGAACTGCGAACACGAAAAGCGACGAACTGAATGGCCAGCGCTATGATGGCGAGCAAACCGCCCAGCAGGCACACATCAAGCCAGCCGCCATGTTTCCATGCAAGCGTCGAGAGTGCAGCGCCCGCCGCTCCACCGAGGAACATGGCCGTCATGAAGATGGTATTGAGGCGGCTCCTTGCTTCCGGATCAAGTGCATAGATGATGTGCTGATTGGAAACGAGAGCGCTCTGGATACCGAAATCGAGCACGATCACACCAATGACCAGCGCGATAAGCGAAGACCAGAGGCCGAAGATCACCCACGAAATCAGCGTGAGGATTGCGCCCATAAGCACGACAAAGTGCGGACCTTTGCGGTCGGCAATCCGGCCTGCAAATGGCGCTGCAAAGACACCAACTGCACCCACAATACCAAAGAGACCTGCAACATCTGCGCCCAAGCCAAATTCAGGCGTTTGCAGGTAAAGCGCGAGAATGGTCCAGAAGGCCGTGAAGGCTGCAAAAAGCGCTGCCTGCGTCAGCGCTGCAATGCGAAGGGCACTGTGTGTTTTCCAAATTTTAGCCAGCGAACGGATCGCCGTGTGATAGCGCATATGCGATGTCGAACGATGGTTCGGTAGCGCAAAAAACATCAGCAAACCGGCAAAGAGCGCCAGCGGTACGCCGATCCAGAACATTTCGCGCCAGCCAGCATGTTCACCGACAAAGCCGGAAAGCGTACGGCTGAACAGAATGCCCGAAAGGACGCCCGCCATCACCGTGCCGATGGTCGCGCCGCGCTTTTCAGGCACGGCAAGCGACGCCGCAAACGGCACGATCTGCTGTGCGACTGTCGAGCTTGCACCCACGATGAGTGATGCAATCACCAGAGCCAGCGCCGATGGTGCGACAGCCGCAATGGCAAGCGCTACTGCCAGAATGATGAACTGGCCGATGATCAGCTTGCGCCGGTGAACGATATCCCCCAACGGAAGCAGGAAGAACAAACCAGCGGCATAGCCAAGCTGCGTGGCGGTCGGGATAAGGCTCGTCATCGGATCATTTGGAAAATCGGCTTCGATGATCCCAAGCATTGGCTGATTGTAATAGATATTTGCAACCGCCACGCCGCTGGCTACGGCCATTGCGAACAGAGCCCCTTTGCCGATACCGGCGCTGGCTTGCCCGGCTTGCATTGAAGATTGGCTTTTATCGTCCATTTTGCTGCCCTCTTATGGCTGGTCCCGAGGAAAGTGGGAGGCGCTTTCCGGCGGAACGATGCGTGAAAAACTTTGGATAGGGCGGCTATCAAAGGCACCTTGAAGTGAGAGCCGCTCTATCGCGATCGGTACCTGACTATCTAGCTTTTTATCGATTTTCGTTTTAGTGATCTTGAATGATCTGCCTGTATAACGAAAATCGATATAATGAATACGGATGACGTTGTTGTATTTCTGGCGGCAGTCAATGCGGGAAGCCTGGCTGAAGCGGCCCGAAGGCTTGGTCTCCAGCCGATGGTTGCCACACGCCGTCTCGCTGCTCTTGAAACAATGCTCGGTGTCCGGCTGCTGCATCGCACGACACGTTCGCTTTCGCTGACACCTGAAGGTGAAACCTTCCTGCCTTTTGCGCGCGCCATGATCGAAAATGAAACCGAAGCCAAAGCGCTGCTGCGGGCAGAAGCCAGAGGTGCGGCAGGTCTTTTGCGTGTTTCGGTTCCCGTCGCCTTTGGCCTTCGCTATGTCACGCCGTTTGTGCCGCAGCTGCTTGAGCAGAATCCAGAATTGCGTATCGCGCTCGATCTTACGGATCACTTGCCCGATTTGGTTGCGAGCGGGACGGATCTCGCGATCCGCATTGCCCGGCTGCGCGACAGCAGCCTGATTGCGCAGAAGCTCAGCGACAATCCTCGTTGCATCGTTGCAAGCCCGGACTATCTGGCCAGACGCGGCATACCGGACGCGACTGATGAGATTGCAGAGCATGACTGCCTGCCGCTCGGCTCTGCAACTCATTGGACTTTCTCGACGCCCGAAGGTGAAAAGCACATTCGTCTTAACGCCCGCTTTTCCGCCAACACGATGGAGGGCTGTTATGCCACCTGTCTTGCGGGCGGTGGGCTTGCACTTCTATCGACCTGGTATGTGAGTGAAGATGTGAAGGCGGGGCGTCTGGTCAGGCTCAATTTCGGTGATGCAAGACCTGAAACGCTCAATATCTGGGCGGTCTATCCGACCACCAGACTGGTCTTGCCGAAGGTCCGGGTTTTCATTGCCGCATTGAGGGAGGCCATTGCGGCATCGGCTGAAAACTTTCACGCGTGAAACCTCAGTAGATTTCCGCGACTGCAAGTTTCGCCCTAACATTTGCCCCGACATTCGCCCCGATATTCGGACGTGTCTGATAACGGCGCCATGCGCTTGGTGTCGTACCGGTGATCCGGCGGAACACGCGCGACAGGTGAGCCTGATCGGAAAGGCCGCAATCAAGCGCGATTTCGCAGAGAGGCGCGTTACTGTTAAGCATCTTGTCCTTGGCAAATTCGACACGGCGCTTAATCACATAATTATGTGGTGAAACGCCAAAGCTGTTTTTGAAGGCTGCCGAGAAATAGCTGGTGCTGAGCTTGACCTGACGCGCCATTTCATCAAGCGAAATCGTGTAGGAAATGCGCTCATCGATAAAGCGGCACACACGCTTGATCTGCCAGGGCGCCAGTCCGCCGACAACGATCCGATCCGCCACATCATTGCCGTCAACCATGCGTGTGCCGAGCAGGCTTGAAGCCTGATTGACCAGATCGATAGCGATTGTCTCATCTTCTTCGAGAAGCTTTACGGCATTCAACAACAGGGCCGAGACCTTGATTGATGTCTCGCTTGCGAACTTGTCGAGGGGAAGGCGTGGCTGCTTGTGGTCAACTGGCGTTGCGAAATGTGACATCATCGATCTCCCGTAAAATCGTTGAACTGCGTTGGATATGGGAGGATTTTGGGATGATGCGGCGCTGTACGAAACCGTACTATGAGTGCAAAACCATACACCTGAGTTTTTGCTACTCTATACTTGGGTATAGGGTGAGTGGGTTTGTGCTTTACCTCGCGCACAAACGAAAAAAGGGGCCGACGGCCC
>WBSA01000074.1:0-21878 GCA_009828645.1 Calcarisporium arbuscula
TCATATAGTTTACTTTTTGTAAATATAATTAAATAATTAATATTATTTCTAGATATATATTTCATATTTAAACATATATTATTATTATATTAGATGTTACTATCAAGACTTATTATTATTTAAGACTTATATATATGTTAATATAAATATAATCATCAGTCCCTTTTCTTAAATAAGGATGAATCATTTAAATAAAAGATATAAATTATTAAAAGAGTATTCTCTATAAAGAGGCTCTTATATTATAAATAAAAGGGTCTAAGTTAATTATAAAATATTTCTTATAGTTCTTTAGCCTTAGAGAGTATTACTATTTAAGTTCTATATATATTAATAAGAATATATAAAGTAGCTTATTTTTATATTCTAATAATAATAAGCTCTTATAAAGTAATATTAGTTTTATATTAAATATAGACTTTTATAAAGTAAATAGCTTAATTCTTTATTTTTATTAATAATTAAGTAATTATTATCTCTCTTTTAATTCTCTTTTAATATATATTAATATTAATATTATTTATATATAATTATATAATTATATAATATAATATTTTATAATATAATTATATTAGAAATATTAATAATATTATTTAAATTAAAGACTTTTATTATAAAGTTTATAATTAAATACTTTATATATTAAAATTAGCTCTTTATTATATAATAAATTAGCTTTTTTAATAATTAAAAAATAAATAATTAAAATAAAATATATATTAATTTTAAATTAACTTTATATTTTCTTTATTTTAATATAAATATTTAATTTATTATATTTATCTCTAAGAGAAGAATATTAATATTATTTAAGATATTTTCTAATTAATCTTTTTTATAAATATTATAAAAAAGAGTTAGAAAATAATTATATTTTTAAAAAAAACTTAAATTATTTACTTATTATTTAAAAACTTAATTATTATTATTATAATAAAAACTAGAATTATATTTTTATTAAGTAAATAGTAAATTATAATTATATTAAATTTACTTTAAATAATATTTATTATTTAAATAAACTTTTAATATAATTTATTTTTAATATTAGCTAGAGTATTTTTAATTTAAATAATTATTTTATATTTAAGTTCAAAAGTAATTTAGTTGTTAAATAGAGTTTAAAGAAAGAGAAGTTATAAAAAAAAATTATTATTATTTATTATATAATGTTTAGAGCCTTCTTAGAGATACTTTAAAGATATTAATAAATTAAAAAGTCTTACTTATTATAATAGTAATTATATTAATTATCCTAGTTCTTAATATAGATCTTTATTTTTATATTTAAAATAGGTTTATTATATATTTATAATATATTAAACTCTAAGAGCTAGAGAGCTATAAGCCTAAGGCCTAAGATTAATAATAAAGAAGTAAGGTTAGTAATTTTATTATAAATTTTAAATTTTTAAAAGTTAGTAAAGAAGTAGCTTACTTTTATTATAATATTAATATAAATATAACTTATATAATATATTTATATATTTTATAAATTATAATAGCTATATTTTAAATTATAATATTTAGAATTAATATTTATTAGTTTAGTACTTATATTAGTAGTTTAAGATTAATATATTATTATATCTAGAGTAAGTTAGGGCTTAAGGATTTTAAAAATAATATTAGATTTTATTTTAGAAATTAATTTGAGCTAAAGGTAAGCTTACTCTCTTTATTATAAAGTTAAAAATAAAATAATTACTTAAATAAGTATAAATTATATAATTAATAATTATTAAATTAAAATTTATATTTAATTATCTATTATATTTAATTATAATATAAAGTTTATTAATTTTATTAATATATTTTTAATATATATATAATATAAAATATATTTTATATTAAACTTTTTATAATAATAAAAAAATAAAGACTATTTTTATATTTTAAATATAATATTAGAAAGCTTAGCTTTTTTTATTTTTTATTTGTCTAAAAGATAAAGTTAATATTTAATATATAATTATAAAAATTATAAATAAATTTTTATAAACTTCTTTTTAAAAAAAATATTTAGAATTATATTAACTATTTCTAGTTAATTTAAATAAAAGAATAAACTAATTAAGAAGATTAAATAGTTATTTATATTATTATTATTATTTTAAAATTAATATTATTACTTTATTATTAATTATAATTTATATTAACTTTAATTAATAAATATAACTCCTTAAATTAAAAAGGTAATTTATTATATATAATAAGCTTAAAGAAAGAGAAAAGAAATAAAAAGATAAATATAAGAGAGTTTATTATTATTATAATAAATTTAATATTATAATAATAGCTAATTATTCTAATATCTTACTAGTTAATATTATAATATTACTTATAATTATTAAATTATATTATACTTATATTAAGTTTAAGCTTATTCTCTCTTTTAAAACTTTACTTTTAATAAAAAGTAAGCTAGATAATTATACTAATCTAGTTATTAAATTTACTATATACTTATAGTATACTTAACTTAGGCTTAAATAAGGTATTATATAGAGGTTTTTATCTAGCTTTAGTATAGTTTTTTCTCTATTATTATCTATAGATATACTATATATTCTACTTTCTATAGATAATAGATAGTATAATAAGAATAATAATAATTATTATTATTATATTATTATAAACTTAAGTAAATATATAACTTTAATTTATAAAATTATAAAATATTTAATTTAAAGAAAGATTTAATTTTTTCTTTTATTTACTTATTTTTCTTTAATATTTATAATCTCTATAAATAGAGAATATAGAGATAATTTATAATTATTAAATTTATTTCTTAAATCTTTATAATATAACTAGATTATAAATTATATAAGTTAATAAACTAGTTTATAAATTAAGTAATTTAAAATATTAAAAAGATTATTTATAAGTTAAAAATTAATTAAATAAAAAAGAGCTTTAAAACTAATATTTAAAAGTTTAATATTTATATAAAAAGTATATTAAAATTTTTAAATTTAAAGTTATAAAATAAAACACTAAATAATTCAATAACAAAAGATAACAATCTAAATATATTTATTATATTATTTTTAAACTTAACAGCAAATTACTCCTCTATCCTTACGTAAACCGATAATTCATAAGTCATAATATTTCTATTATTTCAAATTTTAAAAACTATCCTCCAAGTATTTGCACTTATCAATCTAAATACCGTCCTTCATCACCACCATTCTCCTTACCGCACTATTTCCTCCTCCCCCCCCCCCTCCGTCACCTCAAATAACTACCCCAGTTCTTCTCAACTATCTCCCTAACCATCTTCCCCTTCCCCGAGCTCCGTTTTCTCCTTTCTCTCCTTCCCTTCTCCGCACACTAAGTTCTTATTATACTCTAGCTACGCCATACAACTCAGACCTCGTTCTTTCTATTAAATTATTCCTTTTAAATTAAAAAGATAAAAGTTCTTATTATATTAAAAAACTAAAATTAAAATATTTCAAAAGAAAATATAATATAAAATTATAAATAATTTAAATATAGAAGAAATTAAAATTAAGGTTATATATTTTATAAACTTAATAATTTCATTTTATAAAATATTTTAAACTTTAAAAGAGGCTAGAGTTTACATTATTTAGTAATATTATTATCAAATTAGCTTGTAGATAACACTATTAAATTAGCTTAATAATATTAAGCTCTACAGCAGCAGAGAGGTAAACAAGGAACAGGCTCAGAAAACTGCGTTTCCCAAAATATCCGATGTGAACTGGTATTCCTCAGACCCGTGAGAGGCTACTGGGGTGAGAAGAGAGAAACGGGCGGAGAAGCATCAAAAGGCTACATAAACTGACGACGCAATGTCCCAAGAAGCCTCCCTTGAACGAACTCAAAAAAGGAGGAAAACAGCATCCGGAGCTTCGCAAGTGCTCAAGGTTGGAGGGAAGACAATTCTGTTGCATGACTATCTAGCTCCCGCCACCACTAGATCAGCCAAATCCCATCAAGCAAAACATAGTGTGAGAGCAATCACACAATGGCCTGATAGCAACGTACATGGGAACCCCACAGAAAGTTCAGAGTCTCGAAGAAGTTCTAGAGGAAGGAGTTGTCCTAGTCCTGCTCGATCTTCTAGGGACAGCCCGTTGCTCATGATACGCAAACAACTGCCAATATGGAAACACATTTCGGAAATTCAAGAAGCCATTCGTTCTGATGGCAAGGTACTTCTTCTTGTTGGTGAAACAGGATCTGGAAAGAGTACCCAGGTGCCTCAGTTTCTCTATAGTGAGCCTTGGTGCAAGAGCCAACAAGTGACCATCCCTGGATCGCGATATAAAGTGCCGGTCGGGGGCATGATTGCCATAACACAGCCTAGACGGGTTGCTGCCACCACATTGGCCCATCGGGTATCTCAGGAAGTAGGCACGCCTCTTAAAAAGGGACAGACGGAAGGCCTCGTTGGCTATTCTGTCCGTTTTGACAATGTAGTTCCCAAGGGCACAAAAATCAAGTTTTTAACTGAGGGAACTTTACTTCGGGAGCTCTTGCGAGATCCTCACCTTCGACAGTACAGCGCCGTGGTTGTTGACGAGATCCACGAGAGGAGCTTAGATGTTGACCTACTCGTGGGCTTTCTAAAGCAGATTCTGACTGGAGACTCAAGTCAGAGAGGAGGGATACCGTTGAGGGTTGTCATTATGAGTGCCACCGCCGATGTGCAAGCTATCCAGCGGTTCTTTGGCAACATCTCAGTGGAGACGAGTGACAGGGCCACGTATGTGGAAGTTTTAAGGATTCAAGGTCGCCAATTTCCAGTTGAAATTTTACACGAACCGCGACCAGTCGCGGATCTGCAAGATGCCCTTCTGAAGAAAATCTTCAAGGTTCACCTTGAAGAACCACTCCCAGGTGATATATTAGCATTCCTCACCGGGCAAGAGGAGATCGAGTCCGCTCAAGAGCTTATCGAAGAATATGCTGCCACCTTAGCCTCGAATGCCCCCAAGATCAAAGTGCTTCCTCTCTATGGCCAGTTACCAATTGATGATCAGCGGGCAGCCTTTTCCCCCGTCAAAGCTTCATTTACTCGCAAAATTGTGCTAGCCACCAATATAGCTGAGACCTCTGTCACTGTTCCGGGTGTGCGATTTGTGTTAGATTGCGGAAAAGCCAAGATGAAGCAGTATCGACCTAGGCTTGGCATGGAGTCTTTACTTGCGAAGCCAGTGTCCAAGTCGTCAGCTGTACAACGAGCTGGCCGTGCTGGTCGAGAAGGCCCAGGGAAATGTTTCAGACTATACTCGGCAGCTGCATTCGAGGCTCTGTCGGAGACTGACCTACCGGAAATCTTGCGAAATGATGTACTCGGTGCAGTGCTCACGATGAAGGCTCGGGGAGTACAAGATGTTCTCAATTTCCCCCTCATTGATGCACCAGCGACAGAAGCCCTTGAGGGTGCGTTGATGCAATTGCACTTCTTGGGAGCATTAGCCATTGACGGTTCCATTACACCAACTGGTAAGATGATGGCCAGGTTTCCAGTACCTGCCCCAATGGGATCAGTCTTGATGGCGGCAATCAAGCCCGAGTTTGATTGCGTTATCGAGGCAATTGACATCATATCTTGTATTACCGCTGGAGAAGACATATTCCTTCATGTACACTCAGAAGACGGAGGCGAAGAGCTAGAAGCATCACGCAAAGAGATACAACGGCGAGAGGGTGATCTCATCACGTATCTTACCACTATGCAACAGTACACGGCAGAAAGCGGAAACAGGTCCGAGTGGTGCAAGGAAAAGAAACTTAATGTTCGAAACATGAAGCAAGGACTGAATATTCGCCACCAGCTACGAGGGTTGTGTCTCCGAGAGGGGGCTTCTAAAGGAAACACCACCTGCGGATCCGCAGCCATTTAGACCTACGAGCCCGGAGCGTGCAGAAAGCGTAGTGAAATGCTTTCTTCGGGGATTTGCCTTGAAGACGGCGATACTGGCGCCAGATGGCAGCTTTGTCACAACACACGGCAAACATGCTGTCACCATTCACCCCTCTAGCGTGCTACACGGTCAAAAGAAAGAAGCCATTATGTTCCTAGAGCACGTCTACACCAACAAGAATTATGCAAAGAAGGTAAGTGCTATAAGAGCGAAATGGATTACCGAGGCTTTAGAGGGCGGCTGAGCACTGGGTGCACTTAAGGATGAACTTGATGGCGTCAACAAAATATATACATAAAAGATGCATAGAGCCACCGCATAAGCGCTTCTCTTTTCCTTCTACTTGTCATACTGTACACGATGTGATGAAGCTCAGATCCGTGATGCCCATAGGATTAGCTAGACTCATCATCTTGATGCCGGGCTTTGATTGCTTGCATGAGTTCGTAAAGCTGTTGAATTTGCTCGTCTAATAGACATAGGCAAGTGTTATTATAGATATACATGTGTTCGACATCATGAAACTAAAAAGAGAGCATGCCAAAAAGAACAAAAAGAAAAGAGAGGAAGCAAGAGATCACGAGGAAGAGAAGATGAGCAGGATAACGATGAAGAGAAAGAGCACAACTTACCATTCATCTTTTGGAGCTTGACCTGATCGATTTTGTCGCCCTCCCAGGCTTCCCCTTCAATTTTCTGAGCGTAAGATTGCCACTCGCTGAGAAAGCCAATCTGGTGCAACAGAACATGTTAGCAGTGAACCATTTTATTTAACAGTGTTAGCTAGTTGGACATGGTGGGCAACAGTCATACTAGGTGCGCTGGATTTTCAACATTCCGATGGGCTCTGAACTCAGCCTTAATATATCCATCACCCAGTATTCTCATCTCAGGAGGTAAATACTTCCGATGCGCGCGAAGGAGCCGTCTGTACAGCTGGATAGGGGGGAGCAGAGCGTTGGTAGCCAGTACAGGCTGGAAAGCGCTCTGGGCTGTGGCATTGGCTAGTTTCCTGACAGACCGCTGCATCCTGGCGAGGGGATTGAGTCTGAGGTTGCTAGAGGTTTGTTTTATTAGGCTGTTAGGATAAGAAGTTGGTTGATTCGGGTTAACATCTACGCCACTCACTACATTCAAAACCTTAGGTGAAGGTACTGTTACTTGTCAATACCTACAATGTAACCCCTTTCATTTGTACCAAGTACTTCGTGCCAACCCCGTTACTTGTGGATAGCTAGCTTGTGTAAATATTATGAATCCTCCCAATAGAGAGCGAGGTGGGACAAGAGTTAGTATCCAATCTAGTCAGACTTTTGATGAAAATGAAGACCCTTCAAACTTGATGTTTTGCAACCCGGCTTGTTGCAAATTCCGACAAGAGTCTCACCTGTCAACCACTATTTAAACACCCACACACCCACATACATCTAGCGCTTTGCGGAGTTGCCATAACGTCAGGTACGGTACGAAACCGACTTTTGGGCTTTGCTGGTGCGCTCCTCATCCGGCAACCTTGTGACAAACGATCTAGACTACATGGTTAATAGGTGAATTACTCCTCCAAGGGGGATTTTCTCCTTCATTCCTAAACTCTAGACCGATTTTGACAAGAGACAGTTCAAGACAAGGCAATGACAACCTTCTCATTTGGATTCTCTGGAGACGACATAGAGCATGATCAAGTGGCTGCTCCCCTCGGTACTGCCAACAACTACACTGAGCCAAAAGCCCCAGTAGATTCATCAGCAGGCGCTTTCCCTGTGCTGGGAAAGCCTCAGCTGCCGCCGACTCACCATCTACTCCCGCATCTGTTGTCCCAGCTTCCCTCCAAAATTGCCTACAGCATCACAGATGTTGCGTTGGATGATGGCACTCTTATCCGTATTCCTCGTCGTGAGCTATGGGACATTAGAGTGCAGCTGATGGCGGAAGAAGGAAATGTCAACACAGGTACTGGTGGTGCTACTACTGATGGAGGGCAGCATCTCTGGAAGTGGGCTTGACAAGTACGACGTGAAGACGGGCATTTACGAGGGGGGTTTCAAAAGCTGGGAAAGTAGTTTAGATTTGGTTAAAGTATTGGCTACCGAAAGACTCTTATCTAACCAACACCGTCCACATACGCGCATCATCGAGGTAAGCCTCCCCTCATCATTAGTGGCCGCCGAAACTAAGAGTGCGATATATTGACTAGTTGGGCTGTGGAACTGCACTCCCATCTACAGCTGTTTTCCACTGGGCCCTGAAAACCCCAGGTAAACAACAGCCTGTTTCATTCATCCTAGCCGACTACAATCCATCCGTACTTCAGCTCGTCACGCTACCTAATTTCATCCTCATGTGGGCTCTCATAAGCCACAACAAGCCTGATTTCCAGAAGAGCTTAGCCGCGGAAGGGGAGTTGGAATTGTCATCCGATGTACTTGAAGCCTTTCAGACATTCTTATCAGAAAGCCAAATCAGCCTTTCCTTCATATCTGGAGCTTGGTCGCTTGATTTTGTTCAGCTGCTGTATGACCTTCCGGTACCTAGTGCAGACGTTCTACTGCCTACAGCGACATTGATACTGGGGGCTGAAACCATCTATTCCCCATTTGCCCTGCGCGCATTCGCTGAAACCGTCTTTACAATCCTTGAACGAGAGCAATACTCCACTGGAACAGGTACTGCAGCCTTGATAGCCGCAAAGAGGCTGTACTTCGGGGTCGGAGGGTCTTTAGATGACTTTGTCGATGTCGCTCAAGCTAGAGGCGGCATCATTACTCATGTTAGAGAAGAGACGGAGGGAGTTAAGCGCGGTGTGGTTCGTTGTGTGCTCAACACCGAAGGGGCTATCTCCCCTACCACTTCCAATACCAGTTGAAATAGATTGGTCTCGCACTTCAAAGCAGTGGAGGGGATGAACAAGCCGGGTTGCCAGTTCTATGAAACATGCCAACCGCATTTCCATACGCTGGTTCAAATAAGGGATATTTTCCTTCAAAGTCGACTTGATATCAATGACAGCTTTCGGCATTGGGATGTAGCATATCTCTCAACTTTCTTAATCGTCTCAGGTGCGTTGAGTGGTATTGATGGACCTGGCAGAATTTCAGTTCTGACTCCATTACCAAGAAATAAATAGTGTTCCGCATTGCCATGGCTCTCGACTACCAGGGGTTTAGTAATTGGTTGGTACAAGTAACAGTATGAAAATTGTAGAGCTGCCGCATGTCGAGAAACGTCGTCCGTGGTGTACTGAATGAGCTGTCGTTTATTTACCCTTCCGCTGAAACTTCTCAGCACAAACTGGACAGTACCAGGTCCCGTTAGGCTCGCTCTTCAGTCCAACGCACGACCAATGAAACCACTCGTACGGGCAATTATCATTGTCGCATGCCACCATATCACCGTAACTCACATTATGGCATAGGCAGTACTTCTTATCATCACCGCCCTCTTCTTCATCGTCATCAGCATCTCTGATGCCTCCTTCGCCGTCACCTTCCTCGGCATCTCTTGCTGGGGTGTCTCGCAAAGGATCATCACCACCATCTTCCTCGATGCTTCCAACATCTGACAAGTCACTATCTGCCGTTGAAGCTGGTGAGTTCTTTGTGGACACTTTCTTGACCCTAGATAGTGACGATTTATTGTTTGCCTTCTTCCGCACTGCAGCCGTGGGAGTTCCACGTCGTACCCCATGCCCCCCAGTTGACTTCACTGAACTGGTACGAGGGCCCGCACTTCCTGCTCTCACAGGGTCCGAGGGATTCCCGGCGGAAGCGCTCTTAGGAGTACCTGGTCCGAGCGAAGAATGTCTAGCCAGACCGCTCGAGGGGGCAGGGAGGCTAGCCCCGCCAGAATTTGTTCGAGGGCCGCGCTTTATTGCTGGGCCTGCTGAACCTTCTCGCTGTCGATTCAGGATCATGCTCGCCGCAGGGTGTGGCTGGAGCTGAAGCAGCATGTTGCTGGTGGAGCTGTTGCTGTTGAGGTTGTTGTACCCGTGGTTCTAGCGTATGCGGGGTGGCTAGGCAGACGGGCGAGTGTTGGATTGGAAGGCACAGCACGAGGATTGACAGTGGCAGCAGGCTGGCTGGGGGGAGGGATTATGCTGGATGGATTCATGGCACGGATCGAGGGGAGCTGTATGGTTGGCAGCGCTAGCACGAAGCAATGACGGAACTTCATCGGGGTTCTGAGAAACCAGGTTCGGCGCGGTCGTAGAGAAGTTTGATTTGGACATCGAGGCTACGCAAGTGCTTGTCCATGATGAGCTGTAGCTTTTGAGTCAGGGCATCTTATCTTGAGATAGCTGGTCTGCACGATTGAAGTTCTCCCGGATCTGAGCACGGAGTAAGTCTTCTTTTGGATTAGGCTCGTGGCTGCCATGGTTTTAATCCATTTTTGAATCTTGCCATCGCGGTCATCGATCATGCGGATACACTCGTGATATTGGCGATCTTTGTCGGATATTCCTCTTGGATGAAACGTATCTCTTCCGGGAGATTTTGTACCCGGTTGATCCAGTCGTCTAGGATCAATCCTGGGTCGAGAGGCTCTGCTTGAGGCATCCCCTTGACGAAGTCGATGGACAAGTCGTCCCTGGGCATAGTCGTTAATGACAATGCTTATTTGTGCAGCAAAGAAAATCGAATGAATATATGTATCAACGAAGCACGCCAAGAACTTATAGATTGTGTCGTTGACCAGTGCAAGGACGATGGCAGACAGGAATAAAATACAAAAACGTGTGACCAACCAAGCTACGACACTTCGTAGTTGCGAAAGAGTTGTAGTTGAGGAGTTGCCACAGCCCACAGCATGAGACAGAGAGGCAGATCACCTTTTCTTGACTCAGCCATTGGCTTACGGCTCGATAGATGCTCAGGATTGGAAAGTAAATAATTGACTAGTAGATGACTAGTGTGTAGATACTGGGTAGGATAGAATACCTCGTAGAGACTACCTGAAAAGATCTAGGCACCCTGTGCAGTGTCCACAAGGAGGGCTGCGACAGAGGTGCAGAACATGGTAGTCTACTTTCGATGCCTTTCCCGTCTCTTCTTTGTTGTCTTTTCCCTCTCGTGTTTGGTGGTATCAACGGGAGTTGCTATTCTGAAGCCAGGTCCTTGGTCGAAGATGGAGGTAGCAACGAAACGGAGGCAAAAAAGAACTTCAGGGAGGCGGAAAAATAAGAAAGTGAGTGAGATGTGGTTGATGCAGGAGGAGTACCTTCAACGACCAGGGGCGAGTCCTGCACTTGCAGGCTAGAGGTCTGGATGGCAGGAATTGCACAGGGAGCTACCATAAAAAATTCGTACTCGACTTAGTACGTTGTGTGGTGCAAGCGTGGCTGGTGTCTAGAGTAACTGGACACCAGGAAAGTTCGCTGGAACATACACTCTTACAGTGCACAACCAGCCCACGACCCTCCAGCTCTATGTAATACCCAGCCTGTAGGTAGGCAATGCCCCGCGAGCCGATCTGGGAACCCAGTAACTTGTTGGGAACTGGAGGTCTCTGCTCACCTTTCTCTTCGGTTCTTGTAGTCAAGCGGGCCCTGAGACTGTTGACTTTGAATCTAACATAAGATTGTTGATACAGGGCGGTGTAGTGACGACCTCGCGATGCGCGCGCCGATGACAGGTAGTTTGAAATGTGGACAACGAGAAAAGATTCGATGTTGCTGAATGGGTCCAGAGGTGCGATTGGGCGTTTCTGTGTAAATATCTGTTACGCCTGGTTACTAATTAATGTTGCATTCTAGATGGCACAGCCGCACGCACTTGGCTGTGGAGTGGTTCTCTGGGTGCCTCATCAGGGGTGAGTAGAAATTAAATCCCTGACGAATACAGTATAGTGGTATCCTGTGGCTTATTTCATCCCTCTAGTCTAGGTACCTTGGCAACATCCTGTTTGAAGAAGGCACAGTGAATCAAGGTATCTCCAGGCAGGGACTACAGAGTGCTATGAACATATTACCACAACGCCGTATGCACTACCAACTCCCACAACTCGGATCAAAGCAAACTCATTCCATTTCAAATTGTACCTCTGGCTATCTGACACTCTCCACCACATCGTGTCCTCTGAATCACATCCCTAAATCAGAATAGCAAGTAGGCATGAAGTAAAGGCATTCAGATAGGGTACATACAGGTTATTACATACCAATCACGCCTACCAACCCATCTGCCTTTCAGCCACAAATCTCAATCAACCCTCAGGTTTCATCCCTCATCGGCAACATCCAAGATCAAACCGTTCATCACACGCTCAGACTTCTACGGACACGCGCGATTGTCTTCAGCACTGCGGCGATGGATATAAACCCGTACAGATTCCGCGTCCCCAAACCTAATTATCTTCCCCACAAGTTAGATATAGATCGGGATGACAATATTGTTCAAGAGTATAACACGCCTCTTGGTTTGGCCAGTGAGATGGACAACGCCAAATTCTACAACAAATGCAAGCGCCATGCTGAGGAGTCGGGCATCACTCGCCCGAAGGGCTACAACGTCTCGTTTCACTGCAACCCAGACATGGAGAAGCATCACTTTGGCATGACCCATCCCATGAAGCCTTGGCGCTTGACCCTGTCAAAGAGTTTGATATACTCGTACGGCATGTCCTTCGCCATGGATAACTACATATCTCGAGCTGCAACATACGAGGAACTTTCTTCCTTTCACTCTACGGACTACCTAGACTTCCTCGGCACTGTACTTCCCGATGCCAGTACCCCCGCGATCTAGAAAACCAAAACCCTGACCTCAAGTTCAACCTAGGCGGTTCAGATTGTCCTCTGTTCGAGGGCCTCTATGACTATTGTTCTATGTCTGCTGGTGGCGCACTTGACGCCGCAAGGAAGATTTGCTCAAAGCAATCTGACATCGCCATCGCCTGGGGAGGTGGTCTCCACCACGCGAAGAAGGCGGAGGCATCGGGGTTCTGCTACATCAATGACATTGTCATTGCTATTGTTCAATTACTGCGTCATTATCCCCGTGTTTTGTACATTGACATTGACGTACATCATGGCGATGGCGTGGAAGAGGCTTTTTTCTCAACCGATAGGGTCATGACCGTTTTCTTTTCATAAATATGACCCCAACAATTTTTTCCCTGGGACTGGGGCTCTTGATGATAACGGGCCCCAAAGTGAGCACAACCCAGGCCGCGCACCATGCTCTTAACATCCCACTTCAACGAGGCATACCGGAACAGTATGTACGACATGCTTTCGAGGCCCCATCATTGGTAGGAACAGTAGAGAAACATTTCGCCCCAGGGAATGCACTGCAATGTGGTGCAGATTCATTAGCCGGCGATCGTTAGGGCGGATTCAACCTCCAGGTGCCAGGTCCTGGGGCGTGTGTCGAATTTTGTAAGAAGATGAACCTCCCCCTCATCCTCTTCGGCGGTGGCGGCTACACACCGCGAAGATGTTTTGCTCGTGCCTGGACCACGAGACAAGCATAGCGAGTGGCTGACATGATATAATAAACCCAATTCTTCCGCAGGCATGTCCCTTTGGAGGGACCAAATTTCCGCCATGATACCTTATTTCCCACACTTGGAGCAGATTCCGGGCGGCGAGCCGCGACAGAATCGTACCCCCCGAAAAGCGCTTACAGGATATCGTACAACATATTACCGAAAAGCTCCGGTTATCCAAGCGGGCTGGCACCTGGTGCCATTCCAACTATCCCTCGGACTTGGCGGGAATCCGAGACGAGGGTGCAGAGAGGCTGAAAAAGCAGGAGGAAAACGAGGAGAGGACCTGATGCGCAGCGCCGAGCACGAGAAGCGGTTCATTGGAAGATCGATGGAAATTTAGGCCGCAATTTGGAAAAGGGGGTGGCATGGTAAATATCTGTTGCGTTGCGCAAGCTTCACTGTTCGCAAATTAATTAAACAAAGCTCCTTGCCTCGCTTGCTACGCTTAGTCTATAGATCATGCATTTATATCGAACATCCACAGGAATGCCATAGTAGTTGCAGTCCATCATTACAACCGGATATGGAACGAGGTAGCCGAATACATCCTTCATATAGATATTATTCCCTTCACTAGGAAATTTGGATGCTAGGAGCGACCTTAGTATGAATACTATACACCAACGCACGCACGCCTTCGTCTTCACAAGCTTGGATGAATACATGCCCTTATGGATAACGCAGCGCACTTAAAGTTCAATTGCAAATAAGCTAGGTAGATTGAGAAAAAAAGCATGACATCGGGCTTTCCAGGAAGCTGTGCGTGAATCGCCAAGAGGGGCCCGCTCTCCATAGTGAGCAAATGAGACGGCACTTCAAACACATGAGATAGTTGGCCGGCACATCTCCAGGCTTAGTTGTATTCGCGCAGGGCCATCTCACCACCACTTCTACCAGCTGACCCAATATTGTCATTATGACCTGGTCGAGACTTCGAATGCTTACTGGCTTGAGTCCTCCCTGATATTTTGCCAATCCTACACTGTGCATTGTTGAAACGAATATCCAACCCAATATACAACAAGATGGTACTCAGAATGTGCTAGCATACCATTGGCCTAGTAGTATCGGATAACGGCTTTGCCTCCGGGTTGCATGCCAGTCTATAAGGACACGATAGTTAGCACTTCAAGATAGTACAGAAGAAAAAATTACAAAAGTTAGGCCATAAATGAACGTACAGTGCAGCCATTTGGCCCTCCCTTGTATTGGCCATTTTCATAACCGCACTTGGAGTTGACGTCGCCGGTGATTTCTACATTGAAGTCCAGTTTGGCCTGACTGGTGGGTGCATTGGGGAAGATTGAGAGATAGGTGATGCCATCCGCGGCTTTGCCAACGCCAATGATAACAGGAGCCCAGTTGCCAGCATCGAAGCGATGGTTAGGACTTGTCCAACAACAGGCGTCCTTTACACCCAAACCTTTCTTGTTGAGATAGTACTGCGCAGAAGTAGCCATTCCATCCCAGACATAGTAATTGGTTTGGTCTGGGTTGCATAGCTCGACCTGGCTACCGGGCTGCGCGATGGCAGGGATGATCATTGACTCGTGACCAGGGTAATCGGTACGACAAGCCGAGACAACTTCGTCCAGGTCGTTCTGGATGACGACACCTCCAGCACCAGGTTCACATAGGGTGTCAAAACCCTCTCGGGTCAGCTCGAGATATCCATCAGCGTTACAGTAGATACCGCCAACAGACTGCTTGGTCGAACCCTGAGGTTTGGGCCATTGTGCTTTCTGTTGACCAGGAGGACAGGCATATGAACAGAAAGCGTGGGGTCGGCATCCGTCACCGGCGACTGCGGTGATAATGTTGCTGATGCTAAGGTCCCCTGGACTAAAATCGGGTAAGTACTGGATGCCACTCCATCCTCCCGTATTGAGCCAGTCAAGGGGTACAGCCCCATACTGCGAAGGGAACTCGGAGCACTTCACTTTACCGCTGGGGAATTTAGCATTGAGGCCGGTGGTGCCAGATCCAAGGCCAGACGCTGACTTTGTCGGCTTAGGTTTAGGTGACGGTGGCGGCGGCGGAGGAGTTGAAGTCGAGATGGGCTTTGCGACCGAGGTGGTAGTTGGAGTTGGAGCCGGAGTAGACGAAGTTTTCGACTCTAAGAATTGAGCACCGAGGTTGGGAACGGCGGTGCTGGTAGTCTTTGGCTTAGGCGGTGGTGGAGGGGGCAAGTAGATAGGAGTAGATTCTCCAACCACGACGAAGGCTCCATCGTGGAGTCCAGCCTGTGCCTTTTTCGCATCCAAGACCTTATCTCCAAGTTTATAAACGGTTTCGGTAGCACCGGCGACATATTCGGTGACGCGATCGGGCTCACGCTTGATGACCTTGGAGCCGGCTTCTTTCTTGATGTGGCGATGAAGGTGCTGGTGATGGGACCCCGAGGCGGCGGCATCGGCGACCAAGGTGGCCGCTAGAATATACGTAATCATGCCCTTCATTGCTGCGGTCTGTGCATGGAGATCTCAGTCATGACACGTCCTCATCAAACTCGGGTTGTAGGAGAGCATGAAGTCCCGATTCCCACGGCATTCAATTGACAAAGGAAGATAGGGCGGGGAGCGCCGACCAGCAACATACCTTAGTATTAGGCGTATAATCCTATTTGTATATTATTGTAATTACTCGCAAGATTCGAGTTGAAGGAATGTGCTTAAAGCGAGCGTGTTGGTGCAATGACTGTGGAGGCTAAAGGAGCGTGGTAGAGAGCATGAACTCCCTGTTGGATGAAGCACGACGCGAGAAGAAGGACAATAAGACCACCTTAAGATACGAAAGAAAGGGAGTGAGGAGAGGAGAGACGGTGTTGAGGAGTTGTTGTGGACCAACTCGCAGCCCAGGGGCAGCCTCTGTTTGATGTGAACGGGACAAGGGGTGGTAGCGTGCCTAAACGCCCCGCCGGAGAGGACTAAAGGGGGAAGGGGGGTATAACTTGGAGGAGGGAGTGGGGATAATTCTACAGGTCCTGATATATCGAATCATCAATGGGGTACGCTTGCGTAAGAGGGCTACCAAATTGATACGTCAGTAACAATACTACCAGACATGTGCCTGAGCGTAGCACGCACAGCCACACTACTGCTTTATCTACCCCATTGACGAATACAATTGGCGGCATCAGGTGGCATTGGCTGGTGACAGGGACTGGGAAATTACCTGGAGTTCTGTTTGGAGAGCAGCAAGACAGGTCCCCAAACGCCTTCGCTTCTCTTTCTTAGTTGCATGTTACCTGATAGTATCACCTGAACCAATTGGCAACCACACTAGGAACTACGAAGTACTTTGCTTTACGTACAAATGGAAGTTACAAACTACACAGTCATGCTACGAATGTTTGAACCTTAGGGGCTTACATACCTAGCAACATGGCCCTTGCGCGAGGATACAAGTTGACTAGCTTTAGAGGCAGTCAAGAGACGCCGAGATTGGCATTCGATAGAAAAATATTTATACTTGCGTGGTGCAGTTATAAATGGTGCATCACGCTAACTACCTCCTCCATGGTGCAGGGCTTCGTGGATCCTGGGGAGCATTACTTTGTACTGTACGGATAAAGTGATGGGGATTGCGCAGAGTGTTTACTCTTCCTTTGTTTGGCGGTGGCGTGGCAGACGCTAACAGACTTGGAGACATTGGTGTGGGTACCCTCAAATTACATGTACCTGCACCTTTTGGCGATCAGTACTAGTGTTGTAAGTAATCTGGATCAAAATGCCGAGACTGCGCTGGCTTTGTACGCGTCCTTGTAATACCAATTCTTATTCAATACTCCATGGGGTATAGCTACGCATACCAGTACGACTTATCAGCATTGTACTTCACACTTACATTAATGTAGAAACTAGCCCAGCTTGGGAGTCTTGGGCTTCCAGAATTCAGCATCTCTCACTCAATGTAATTAGGAGTCAGTTATACAAGTTCACCATGACATACATACTGTTACCATTATTCTGATCAGAAACATCTACAGTACTTACATGGGGAGATTTACTGAAGTTCGATTAGTGGTTAGGTACCCATTTCCTAAGATCACCAGAGTTGGTTGGTAAGGGAACACGCCCTCATCATTCCAGTCCCATCTTTACGAGGAACCTACGTACTCACTATCTACAAAAGACAGACATAGATTATTATATAATGAACTATAAGGTATCAAAAGAACCTTCTTCCACAGTTTCATGATATTTACCTGCTAGACATCATGTTATATTTCCCAATCGCTCACAAGTAGTTGGAAGTCCTCGCCTGTAGAAGCATTATTAATATACAAGAAATGATTTTTTTTAAAAAAAAAACTGCACTTTATTGGCTTTTAGGTTAAAGACTTAGTAAAGGTAGTAGAAGTAAAAGTAATAACTTCTATTAAACCATAGTACTATAACTTTTCTTATTAATTATTCTAATTATTACTTCTTACTTCTTACTTAAGGATTTAGGTTATCTATATATACTAAGCTTAACTAAAGTAATTTAATATATAACTTTCTTTTACTATATATAAGGCTTATACTTTCTATTTTAACTTTATATTATAAAAGTATCTTATATATTATATAATTAACTTCTAGTTTAATATATCTCCTTAAATTAAAAGTTATTAAAAATCTATATTTAGTTTATCTATATTTTATTTTCTTAATTAATATTATATTTAACTTTAATTATTATTATATCTTATAATATAAGCCTTTTTTATATTTTTCTTTTTATTTATTATATATTAAAAGAAATTTATTATAATTATAATTTAAATATAAATAGTTTATATCTTTTTTATTATAATCTTTCTCTTTCTTTCTTTTTTTTATTATAATCTTCCTTTTTCTTTTCTTTTTTTATAAACTTTACTTATTATATTATATCTATTTAAGATATTTATATTTTAATAATATACTATAATTACTAACTATAAATAATATCAGTTCTTTTTCTCTCTCTTTTCTTTTTATTAAGCTAGTATATATTATTTTTTACTTTAGAACTTAATAATATCTCAGTAATTTTAATTTTATAGTTTCTCTAGTACTCTCTTAATAATGTTATTTTTCTTAAATTATATCTAGTAGCTTAAAGCTATTATAATTATATAAATATATATAATTTTAAGCTCTATTTTTAATATTTAAGTTATATAAGTTAATATTAAATAAAAGAAAACTATATAATATATTATTATAGAGATTATATTATATAAGTACTAGAATAATATATTTTCTTTATTTAAATTTTTTTACTTATAATAAATAACTTATTATTATTTACTTTAATTATTTTTACTTTATTTTACTTTATTATATTTTACTTTACTATACTTTACTTTACTTTATTAAGCTTTACTTTATTTTATTATAATTTAACTTAATTAAGCTTTATTTTATATAATAATAATCTTTTTATTATTTAAAATATATATTTAACTCTTATATTTTAAATATAATCTTATTTTCTTAAATTTATAGTAATTTTAAAATCTCTTTATATAAATACTTTTATAGATTTTTCTTTTAATAATTTAAAATATATTTTTTTATATTAATAAACCTAAGTTAAGAATAGCTATTTTTAAATTATTTTCTTTAGAAAGCTTTTATTAAATTACTAGTTATAAGTTTTATATTTTATTTATAAATAATAGATATCATAGGCTTAAGCCTAGGGGCTTGGGCTTGTTCCATGATACTAGGCCTTATAGCTAGTTGGATAGCTGCAGTAAGCAGCTATTCAATATATATCCTTTTGCCATAGTGGCCAAGGGTATCGGCCTGGCAGCCGATGATGGCCGGAGCGGCAGCTATTATTAAACCGCAGTACTGTAATTATTATTATTAATTATTCTAACTATTATTCCCCGTTTCTTATATAAGGATTTAGGTTATCTATATATACTAAGCTTAACTAAAGTAATTTAATATATAACTTTCTACTATTATTAATAAAGCTTATATTTACTATTTTACTTATATATTATAAAAGTACTCCTTATATTATATAATAAGCCTCTAGTTTAATATACCCCCTTAAGCTTAAATTTATTAAAGATTCTAAATTAGCTTTTTTATACTTTATTTCTAATAATATTATATTTAACTGTAGTTATTATTATCTCTTATAATTTAAACCCCTTCTATTATTTTAACTTTTTAATTTATTTATTTAGTATTATTTATTAATTTATAATCTTATTATATATTAATAATAATAAGCGAGTAGTTATATTAAAAAGGATTATTATAAATATAGCTAATATAAATAATTTATATCTCTTTTTATTATAAACTTCTTTTTTTCTCTTTCTTCTTTTATAAACTTTATTTATTATATTATTATATATATTTAAAATATTTATATTTTAATAATATAATATAAATATTAATTATAAATTAATAACTTTATTATTATTTATTATATTATATATAATAAAAGAATTTCTATTATTATTATCTTTATTACTTTATAAATTTCTAGATTTAATTTAAAGTTTTATTTTATTATTTAAGTCTTATTTAATATCTTTAAGTAATATATAAAGAAAAGAAAGTTCTTTATTTTTTATATTTATTATTTACTTTAGACTAAGTAAAGTACTAGCTAGTACTAAATATAAATAAATATTTAAAGAGCATTCTTATAAGTACTATAACTTAATAACTTATATTAATTAATTAAGTAATTTTAGAAATTCTCTTTTTAAACTTTATTTATTAATTTTAACTTTTATCATCTTTTTAATACTCTCTTCAATTAATATACATTTTTCTTAAACTATATCTAGTAATTTTTTAAAGGAGCTATAATTATAAAAAGTAAGTATAATTGTTAAGTTTTATTTTTTAATATTTAAAATTTACCATTATATAGCTAATATTAAGTAAAGAAAATTTACTAATCTATTATTATACAAGATTATATTATATAAATATTTAAATAATATATTTTCTTTATTTAAAGACTATTACTTATAATAAGTAATTCTTATAATTTTCCCTTTATTTATTTTTACTTTTATTTTACTTTACTTTATTATTACTTGTACTTTACTTTATTTATACTTTATTTATAAAGTTTATATTTAATTTTTTATATTTTTAATATAATCTATTTTCTAAATTTATATTTATTTTTTAAGATTTCTTTAAATAAGTATTTTTAATAATCTTTTTTTAATAAATTAAAATATCTTTCTCTAAATTAATAAGCTTAAGTTAATAATAGCTCTTTTTAAGTATTTTCTTTATAGAGCTTTTATTAAATTATTAGCTATAAGTTATATACTTTATTATAGGAAATAGAAATTATTTATTATTAAATATACTCTTTAAGCTAGTAGTTATAAATATTTATATATTTAAGTTTTTCTTTTTAATTTTTTAAAAGATTTTTTAAAAAAATTACATTATTTATAATATTCTATATAAAGTTCCCTTTAGGTTTTACTTTTACTATTTCATTCCTCACATCCTTTTTAATTCCACTAACTTTTGATTTTTATAATTTTATATAACTATCCTTCCTTTCGTCTTTCTTATTACTCTCCTCCCTCCTCTTTGCCTTTCTTTATTTCTTATTTTATTAAGCTTTTAAATAGCTTTATAATATATATTTTATACGCTTCTTCTGTTCTTTAACTTATTTTTTATCACCTCCTCTCTTCCGTCTACCTTTAAACTTCATTTTTTTTAGTAAACTTTCAATATAATTCTCTTTACCCTCCTCTACATTTTAGTTTTACTTCCTGTTCATTCTATTCTTCAACACTTGTCGCTTTATTCTCCCTCTAAGGGGCGGGGGGGCGGCTCCCCTATCCCTCCCTCCCATTTACTTTCTTCCTCCTCGCTTCTCTACTCCTCCGCCTCCTCCTTTTCTTTCTCTTCCTCTTCTCCTTTCCTCTTTCCTCCTTTTTTCCCTCCCCCGCGTTTTCATTTTTCTTCTCCCCGCTTTTCTTATCCTTCTTTTCTTTCTCCTTCTCCCCTTTTCTCCTCTTTTTCTCTCCCTCTCTCTTCCTTCTTATTATTAAATTATATCCGAAGAGAGCTCTAAGTAAAAGGAGTAGCTAAGAGATGGATTCGAATAAGACGAGAGAAAAACTATACTCTAGAGAGCCTCGGATAAAAACCCTAGGTACGATATCTAGACAACCTAACTAAGAGGCTGGGACGAAAGATATGGGGGGGGGGATATATAGAGGTGGGGGGGATTAGTATAAGCTAATGATCCCTTTTGGGTTAATGAACGTAGAATATTAGAAAAAACCTATAATCGTACTAGGTTTTCTACTTCCTTTCTTAACCGTCCTTAAGCGCACAACCGGTACCCCAGTGGTACTACTAAGTGGTACCGCCGACCTCGTATGGCCTACGCAGGCGTCCTGAAGTTAACGTATGAACCCGTCTAACCGGTGTCACTGACGTCCATAAAAGCATGTGGGGGGGGGGGGGGGGGGGGCACACACATGTAGGTCCTCACACT
>WBSA01000075.1:0-20881 GCA_009828645.1 Calcarisporium arbuscula
CGCATTGGCAGCGTTGCGGTTCATGTCGTCTGCGGGATCGACAATTACTATACGCCATGCGCCGTCCGATGCCGTGCGGGTCAGAAAATGGGTAACACGGCGAATTTCCTCAACGGGAATACCGGTTTTAAACTTGCCAGTCTTCTGATCAAAGGGGCGGTTGATATGCAGCACAGCTGGATGCATACCGCCTGCGATCTGTCGCCAGAGTGGCTTACTGAAATCAGGTACGCCGATAGTTTCAGGGGCAAGTGCCTGATCTGCATTGGCCAGCATATGGCCTGCCAGATGAAAGCCCAGCGTTGCCTTGCCTATACCCTGCTCGCCCTCAAAAAGCAGCGCATGATGCATACGGCCTTCGCGATAGGCCTGTGCGAGAAAAGCCGCGATTTCACTATGGCCGGTGAGAAAGTCGCTTGCCGCCGGTTCGGCGACACCCTCAATGGAATCATGGGCTTTTGGGACATCGAGTTCTTCGATCACAGAAGACCTCTTTTCTTCAAAATTTCATCAGCGATGGCGATGATGTCGGCAGAAATTACATCTTGAGCGCGGTCCGCATCGACGACACTGCAGCGGTCGGGTTCAGCTTTTGCAATGGCAAGAAACGCCTGACGGCGCGCTTCATGCACGGCAATCGCTTCTTTCTCGAAACGATCCGCCACGTCAGCCC
This sequence comes from Calcarisporium arbuscula, assembly GCA_009828645.1. NCBI lineage: Eukaryota > Fungi > Ascomycota > Sordariomycetes > Hypocreales > Calcarisporiaceae > Calcarisporium > Calcarisporium arbuscula. The sequence continues at coordinate 674 of WBSA01000075.1, forward strand.
CTCGCCGCTTGTTGGCTCGTGAAAGACCTTTTTCCGCAGGAATATCGAGAATGATCGTGAGATCAGGCATGGCACCGTCGATGGCGATACGCTCAATCGCCGCCATATAGGTGGCATTGAGATTGCCTGTAACACCCTGATAGGCGCGGCTCGAATCGATGAAGCGGTCGCAAAGCACAATGCGGTTTTCAGCAAGCGCAGGACGGATCAGCTGATCAACATGATCGGCACGCGCGGCGGCAAACAGCAATGCTTCCATGGCCGGACCATAGTTTTCGGCATTACCGCTCAGAATCACATGGCGAACAGCCTCTGCACCCGCAGAACCACCGGGTTCGCGTGTTATCAATGGATCAAGCCCAAGAGCGCGCAAATGCTCTGCCAGCAAGGCGATCTGGGTCGATTTACCCGCGCCTTCCCCACCCTCGAATGTAATGAATAATCCGGTCAAATTGACTTCCGCAAACTGAATTATCGCCTGTTCAGGCTCCTAATCTATTTAGCGGCGTTTGTTCGCAAGGTCGAGTATCTGGACCGCTTTTGAACGATTACATCAGATCGGCACGTCAAATATCTCTTCTAACGCGCATCACATCCGAAAACCGGTACGCACTTTTCGGGATGCGCGTTAAAGATACTTCCTCAACCAACCGGTGGAGAGTTCCATGACTGCGCTCATGGCTCGCTGCGATAGCGTACCAACAGGTACTTCCTGCGCCGTGTAAAGTGGCATTTGCTGAACGACATTGCCATTCAGTTCAAACTGCAGCGTCCCGACCTCAGTATTGGCTAAAACAGGTGCACTGAGCGGTCCCTGATATGTAATACGCGCTTTTAGCTTGTCGCGCCCTTCCTTGGGGAGCAACAATTCAACGCCATCTTTCACTTTCAGCGGAACACTGGACGCCGAACCACCAAAAACCTGCGCCGTGCTGATCTCTTCATTAGCCGCATAAATATCGACCGTATCGAATGAAGTCATACCCCACTGAATGAGCTTTTTGGCCTCTTCTTCACGCTCTTTAATGCTTGTTAGACCACTCATCGCCAGGAAAAGCCGACGCCCGTTCTGTTCGGCCGATCCAACAAGCGCATAACCGGACGCTTCAGTGTAACCCGTTCCCATGCCATCAGCACCGATATCGAGCCGCAAAAGCGGGTTTCGATTGCGCTGCATGATCTTGTTCCAGGTAAACGCTTCTTGCGCGTAATATTTATAGCGTTCCGGATGAGCGCTGTGGATGTGGCGCGCGAGTTTTATCAGGTCCGACAGCGTCACCGTTTGTCCGGGAGCGGGTAATCCGGTGGAGTTCACGAAATTCGAGCTAGTCAAACCAAGCTCTTTCGCACGCTCATTCATTGCTTGAGCAAAAGCACCTTCACTACCAGACAGGCCTTCGGCGAGAATGATGGCGCCATCATTGGCCGCCTGCACGATCATGCCCTGAAGAAGATCAGCAACGGTCGGGGTGGATTTGATGGCAGCGAACATGGTCGATGTGCCGGACGGCGCCCCGCCGGTACGCCAGGCATACTCAGTAACCGGATAGGTCGTTTCGAGTGTCGTTTTGCCTTTTTCAAGCGCCTCAAAGACAACTTCAGCCGTCATCAGCTTGGCAAGCGATGCCGGTGGGACTTTCATATCCGGATTTTTTGAAAGAAGGACTGTGCCGCTCTTGTCGTCTAACAAAAGCACCTGTGGCGCTTTCGTTGCAAAGCCTGCCTGCACCGTCTGCGCATAGCTCGGTGCGGCTATTAAAACAGCAGCGGCAACCGCCGATGCAAGCTTTATGCTTATCGAGAAACGCCCCATCTTACACCCGTCATGCTTCTTCTTTGACGAAGCTACGCGGCGTTTCTGGCCGAAATCAGTCCGCACGAACGACAAAGGCGTCGGTCGCTCCAGCCTTCCATGCAGCGCGAAGCAGATCGTCGTTATTGCCCTTTTCGGCAAAAGCTGTCAGCTCGTAAATATCACCCTGCTCTGTCGGTATTTTTGTGCGCGTTACGCGCGCAGAGCGAGGCAGAGATTTTTCGAGCTTCATCGCATCTTCCAGCGAATTAAACATGCCGATTTCGACATATTCACGCTGATCTTCCGTATTGCGACGCTTCCATGCATCGGAAACAGCGTTTGCTGTCAGGATGCTGCCATAGGTACGCTCTTCTGCATAGGCTGATGCAGCCAGGCGATCCGACGCATAGCCAAGACCGCCAATACGCGCTGCTGTGGCAACGCCAAAGCTGCCAGCCGGACGCTGCGATGGAACTGGAACGTTGGCAGGAAGCAACGGCATTTCACCATCGCCATAAGCGGGATTAACTTCAAATGGCGAAGATTGTGGAACCGGCATGGCTGCGATACCCGCAGGTGTTGGTGTCGGCGCATTCATGGCCATCATGACGCCCGTGGCTGGCTGTCCGATAGGATCGCCATTGCCCGAACGGTAAGACGCCATCAGATAAGCATCATCCTGCCCATCAAGCGGCGCACGCCCAACATATTCAACCTTCACATCAGCGGTACCATGATGCTGGTAATCCAGCATTTCGGCAGCCTTCTGCGACAGATCGATAACGCGATCACGCTCGAATGGCCCACGATCATTCACGCGAACGATGATGGAGCTGCCATTGAAAGTGTTGGTGACACGCGCATAACTTGGCAGCGGCATTGTTGGATGCGCTGCCGTCAGATGCGTCATGTCGTAGATTTCGCCATTGGCGGTCAGACGGCCATGAAAAGCGCTGCCATACCAAGAGGCGCGGCCTGTCGAGGCGTAGTTCTTGTTTTCTTTTGGATAATACCAACGGCCTTTAACCTGATAGGGTTGACCGATCTGGTTGCGCCCACCGCCGCGAGGCAGAGGCTTCCCTTGAACATTGGTAACTCGGGGGCTGGCTTTGACGCCGTACTTGGATTCGGCAAAATATTCTTTGGGGTGCTTTTTCTTCGATGACTTCGGTTGAGGAGCGCTCGCACAACCCACGAGAGCCACGGCTAATGCCATGAATGTCAACATTGCAGTCGATCCGCGTTTTTCACGCTTAATCGATAGCTCTACGTTTCCAGCACGGTTTTGCCACCGGTTCGAACTCATACGCCACACGCCCGCAACTCTACACACGACCAGTCGATCGAAAATATCTATTAGGAATTAGTGATGTCACCGAATTATTGACGGATCATTAAAGCTTTTGCAAATCCCACAATTGAGTCGTTGTGGATGGTTAAATATCTGTCTCAACGAACAGGGAACTTTGGTGCTTCTAGCGCGTTGATTTTTCAACATGAAGGAGAAACAAAATGTTCCGTGCACTTATCCTTTGGCTTCTTGGCGTGCCTTTTATTGTAGTGCTGTTTATCTGGTACTTTTTCTTCTAGTCCGGGAACAATCCCGGAGTTGAGCCGTTACTTATACGGCTCTTATGACCTCCGAGCCAGTCACCTAACGTCATGAATTGGGCCCGTTCTATGAGAGCGGGCCATTTTTTATCTTATCTTAGAATGATGCTGGCCGGTATGCTTCGATTGCTTTGCGGTGCAGGCGGAAATGAGCCGGCGTCCAGGTCGAGAGCTCGCCATCGGTATTCACCGGGCGTGGTTTTTTGGTGCGTATGATAACTTCCGTCGTAGGAAATGCGCGCACATCATCCCATTTGGACTGGGTACCCTGTCGAAGACTTGGCAGGAGCCGCAACAGCTTCCACCAATGATCGACTTCAAGGCTATAAAAATCGAGCTTTCCATCGTCAATGGCTGCATCTTTTTCGACAGCCATGCCACCACCATAAAACTTGCCATTTCCAACCGACACCTGAAGCGTCTTTATCTTTTCGGTTATGCCGTCATGTTCAAGATAGGCCGTGAAAAGCTCGGATCTCATCAGAATACGGCTAGCGGCGATGGCATAGCCAAGCTTGCCCCATTTCTTCTTGGCATCGGCACTGAGTTTTTGCGCCAATTCAGCACTAAAACCGATGCTTGCGACGTTGAAGTAGAGATGACCGTTGACCTCACCCAGATCGATGGGGAGTTGCTGATAATTCAGTAATTGGCGCGTGGCTTCCGTTGGGTCTGCGGGGATGCCAATCGTACGAGCAAAGTCATTCGCAGTACCTAAGGGCAGAATAGCCAGTGGCAGTTTCGTTTCCATAAGTCCTTTTGCGGCTGCATTGAGTGTACCGTCGCCTCCGCCGACAATCACCAAATCAACATCGCGATTGCCAAGAATGACATCTGAAATTGTTTCGTCGCTTTTTGCAGTCTTCTCTACCAGCGATATTCCGCCCCGCTCAAGTATCGTGCGCATGTCAGCGCTGAACCCTTTACCATTTCGGGCTTTCGGATTGACGATCAGCAATGCTCGGCGTTTGGAAGCTATGGCCATAAACTACCCATTGAATATTCAAGTTGAATTATCGAACACCGGAAATGGCGATGGATTCTCGGATATCAATGGGGAAACGAGATGAATTCTTTTTACGGCTTTTAATGAATGCACCAGGATCAAACTGAGTGTCGCGAATACCATCAATTTCAATTATGAAAACGCTCTGACTTGATGTTACCTTATCACCACGGCGGCGGGTATGATGTAATGGTAGCTTGTCAGCTTCCCAAGCTGAATGCGCGGGTTCGATTCCCGCTACCCGCTCCAATGTAACTCACTTGCTATTGGATGGAGATTGCAATGGCACGGTTAACACTCATGCTCGGCGCAGTTTCTCTATTGGCTGCGACCCATGTATCCTATGCGGCGCTTGCACCAAATTATCAGCGCGCAAAGGAACTGAACGCTGTTATTGAAGCGGTTGCGCAAGCCATTCCGAATTACCCGATCAGCAAGGTCATCTATCAAAAAGAAGATCAGTATCAGGTAATCGCTGGCCCTTGTTCCGTAAGAGCGACGATCGTTTCAAAGTCTATGAAAAATGGGATAGTCGGTCCGCGCCAGTTTGATGTGAAGTTGGGACAATCTCGTTGTCGCTGACATCACCCGCAATTTCTAATTATCAATTGCTTGCATTTCTTCCTGTTTCCGGCTTCATGGGTTTGTTGAATTTTAAACTCATGTTTGGAGAAACTAATGGCAGAAACCAGCTCGCTCAACAAATATCAACCTCATGCCATTGGCATCCTTCGTATTGTGACGGCATTGCTTTATATCGAGCATGGCACGCAGAAAGCATTCAGTTTTCCTATTGCCGGCCCTGATAGCCTGTCTGCATTGCAAATCGCATCAGCCTTGCTGGAGGTTGTTGGCGGCGCGTTGATCTTGCTGGGCTGGTTCACCCGTCCTGTCGCCTTCATCCTATCGGGTCATATGGCTTTTGCCTATTTCATGGCGCATTTTCCGAAAAGCTTCTTCCCAGTTGCAAATGGTGGCGATGCGGCAATTCTGTTCTGCTTCGTATTCCTGACGCTCGTCGCAACTGGCGCTGGCGCATTTTCAGTCGATAATCGTAACCGTTGATCGAAATCATTTCCTTAAGGCGGTCTATCTGACAGCTTCAGATCACATACAGTTTTCTTGTATGTGATCTGAACAATGCGGATGATCAAAAAATGAAAATACTCTTGATCGCCCTGGCCATAGCGGCCTTCCTCGTGTTTGGCTGCTTTCTGCAGACACACTTCGGCTCGTGGCAATAAGAGATCCAGCGAAGCGTATCCTTGATTAGTGAATTTGCGGCCTTACCTAGAGGTTGTAACGATCAAAGGAGTTCTTCATGCGCACCATGCTTGCAGCCATTCTTCTCACTGCGACTTCCGTCGGCGCTTTTGCAGCCGCGCCAGAAGGCGCAAAGCTATCCGAGATAATCGCCAAAATCGAGCAAACAGCCGATGTGCAATATATTGATGAAGTCGATTGGAATGATCGCGGTTATTATGAAATCGAATATTTTATGAAGAATGGGGCAAAGGTCGAAATCAAGATCGATCCCAAAACGGGCGAATCTGTTCGATAAAACGAATCTCCAGCAGGCGGCACATTAGTCAGATGTGCCGCTTCTTAGTGAAACCGCCATTTGATACGCTTTTTTAGCCGCTGAAATGCTCCCATTCCTCCATCTTTTCCACAAGATCAGCCTTAAATTAGAATTATCCGAATTTTTTTATGGTCTTACGCATAGAAACGATTGACGCTGATCCCGTTCCCGCATACATGAGCACCGTTCCTGATCGAAAGCATCGGAACAATGCGCGGGTGTAGCTCAGTTGGTTAGAGTGCCGGCCTGTCACGCCGGAGGTCGCGGGTTCGAGCCCCGTCACTCGCGCCATTCCTCTCTTAGATAGAGGAATGTTCAGGGACAAAGTTTCCTTCTTTATCAAGTAGATAGTTGAATTAGATAATGTAAACGCAGAGCGGAAGCTTTGCGCGTTTTCTTTGTTTTCGGACGAACGAAAAATGGCGAGCCTCGCGACCCGCCATTTAATCAAAACGTCTTATTCCTGCGTAAGGTTCAACATCGGAATGGCGCCGTTCGGCAGCATTGTCGTGGGTAGTTGTCCGTTCCACTTTTCGGCCTGTGTGAGCGAAACCAGACCTGGGTTATCGCGCAATGCATCACCACGCGCCTTGATGGCCTGAGCTTCAGCGTCACCCTTCAGACGAATAGCTTCTGCATCAGCTTGTGCCTGAAGCCTCACAGAATCAGCTTGCGCCTGCGCATCTGCACGACGGGCGTCAGCCTGCGCATTAGCCTGCGTCACGGTAATTTCCGCCTGCACCTTTTCACGTTCTGCATTCTGACGCAGACGCTGAACTTCGACCTCAGCAAGCATACGCTGCTCAATACTAGCCTCGTAGGCATCAGAGAAATCAATATTCTCGATCTGCACGCTATCGATGATGACCGGACCGCTTACGCTTTTCTGGATAGCGTCTGCGATTTCCTGATTAAGGCGACCGCGCTCCTGAATGGCTGTTACAGCTGCAAAGCGACCGAATACAGTCTTGCTTTCCTCGAACACGCGCCGTTCAACCAAACGCGACAGAAGTCCATCTTCACCGCCATAGGTGGCGTAAACTTCTTCAACGCGGTCCGGCGGAATACGATAGTTGACCGAGAGGTTCATCGTTGCTGGTTGCTGGTCCCGGCTATAGGCCTCCATGCCGTTATAGATAGCTGCCTTGGATTGAACCGAAACGCGAACGACGGAATCTATCAATGGAATTTTGAAACCAAGCCCCGGCTGTGCAACGCCGGCCACGGCTCCATAACGCAGAATGACGCCACGTTCCCCCTCGTCGACAGTATACCAGGACCCCAGAACGACACTCAAAATGGCTAAGCCGATAAATGCGGCAATAGCAGTTGGAATATGACGCATATCATCTCCTGTTACGCTTAATTAATAAGTGCTCAATAAGCGCAAAACTCAGAGAATTGAAAACAAAACGAAGCTTAATGTTCGAGTATCGACAACTATTTTGATCTTACTAGATCTATTCTAATCAAGCAGAACCGATATTAACAAAATTATCCGAAATGCGGCGCGGAAGCACCTCGTACATAATGCTCCGGAATATTGTTAAATCTGTACACACTATGTGATTCAAATATTATTTCCCTCTTATATTCAGCCGGTTATAGGGATTTGTCTAATATAACTTTGACTAGTCACGAGGAAAGAACAATGAAAGCATACCTTCTCGCAATCGCTGTTGTGATGGCCGCTGCTTCACCTTCGCTCGCCTGCACAGCTGAAGACGTTACTGCAAAAGCGACAGAATTTTCTACAAAGATGCAAGAACTGGCAGCAAAGGACCCTCAGAAAGCAGCTGAAGTTGCTCAGAAGCTTTCCGGCGCGCAGTCGCAGCTCGCTTCTGATCCAACGAGCGCATGCAAAGTCTATGATGATATGATTGCTGAACTAAAGTAATTATCCGAATGGCGGCGTTCGAAATATGGATGCCGCCATTATCCTGAAAGCTAGAAAGTTAACTGCACATCCAGTGCCTTTTCGCACTCGGTCAAATCCGCGCCAAACTTGGTCAAAGTGGCTTCGTAGTCAGGCTCTTGCGTGCTGTCGCTTTTAATATAGCCAGCAATTGTATCAATAATATCTTGAAGCGAGCTGGCTGCCGTATCGCACATTTTATAGGTTTGATAGCCAGCCTGATCTGTACTGTTCTGCGCTATCTCCCGCCACTCCGATTGCGCTTTTGCAACAGGTACCTTTACCTTGTCTTCCATCTCGACACCGAGAGCTTTTGATCGCCCTTCGGAATTTTCGCCCAGTTCGATATAGGTATAAAGCCCATCGACCACGGTTTTTCTAAGTTGAAGCGAATCCGTTTTTGCATCGGCAAGCGCCGCAGAAACCATCAGAAAAGGGATCACGCTGGTTAAGGCTGCTTTGCTGAATAAGCGCACGTCGAACTCCTGCTAAAATACGTTGGGCTTCTTAAAGCATACTAGATTGGAAGCCGGAACCCGTTTTGCAGGATGCATTCGCAGTTCTGCTCATCACCTACTTTCAGATCTTTACGGAAAATAGCGACATAATCGGCTGATTCAGCCGATTTCAAAGATGTGAATTATTCCATATTCGTTGTTTAATACCAGCTGCGGAGAGCTGGTATTAAACGGTGGCTTCAACCACGCTTTTTGGCGCGAGACAGGCCGAAAAGCCCTGAAATAAGCAGTGCTACGCCCACACCCATGATACCGTAACCAAGAGCGCCAGAGCCGATCTCGGACTGGTTGGCCGACGCAATGGCCGCAGCTGTATCAGACGCACCAGAGCCATTTACCCGTGCATCAATCATCGCAACAACACCCGGTTCATTGCATTTGGATATAAATGTTTGCTGGGCTTCAGCGCTATCTTTGTAGAGATTCTTGACGTTTTCCTCACAGCGCGACTGATCGGCCGGTGAAACACCCGATCCGCTGGACTGGAGATAAAACCCGCCACCCAAGAGTATTACTCCTACCACAGCCATAACGGCTGGAGCACCCGCCACACTTTTCTTAGTCATATTACCTTACCCTCTTAAAGTTGGGCGTAATAAAACCTGAGTCTTCTAATGAGACAAGGCGCGAGCGCTCTTGGAGCAACAATAAGAATTAGTAAAGTTAAAAGTAACGGCGTCAGCGCAACGAAACTCGTATCGAATCTTTGCAGGCTAGATCCAAACGCGAATTTAACATTTGACCAGAAGGTTCAACGAACCTGTGAGCACAACATAAATTTACGTTAAGTCATTGATTATATGGCGCACCCGACAGGATTCGAACCTGTGACCTCTGCCTTCGGAGGGCAGCACTCTATCCAGCTGAGCTACGGGTGCATCGCCGGGAGGCGTGATCGCCTCAATCTAGGCGTTTCTAGCTGAACCACGTCTCTGCATCAATGGTCTATTTGGCAAAATGACCACTAAAAACCGCATGTTCCACCAGAGATCAAATGCAAGCGCTCTACGCACTTTAAACGCGGGAACGAAACCATATCCCCATAGAGCTCCTGCAGCTTTGCTTTAACAGCGGGTGAGTTCTGATAAATCTCGATGAACTTTTTTAATCGAACATCATCTCGCAATTCCGGACGTGTGACGAACTGAAAGGCGTAGATCGGTTCGTTCTCGAAGATCAGTCCTGATGACGCTTCCAGCCCTGCGAGTTTTGCAAAAGTGGGATAGGTCGCCGCAGCATCCACCTCGTCCAGTAATCGCGCGATTTGTGGACCGTCCAGTTGCACGATCTTGAGCGGTTTCTTCCAGATAACAACATCCTCGAGGCTCGCACGATGATCTGTGTCTGGCTTCAACTCCAGAAAGCCCGCCTTCTGCAGAAGAAGAAGCGACCGGCCGGTATTGATCACATCGCCTGAAAACGCGATCTGCGCATTATCCGGAAGATCTTCGAGCTTTGAATATTTCTTCGAGTAAAGCCCGAATGGCGTGCTGAAAGCAGGCGCTATCGGTACGAGCCCGTTTCCGGTCTTGGAGTTGGTGTAATCCAGATAGGGAATATGTTGAAAAAGATTGGCGTCAACAGTCTTATCGGCAACTGCCGTATTCGGCGTATTCCAATCACTGAATTCGATCAGTTCGACATCGAGCCCCTGCTCTTTTGCTTCAGTCGCTGCCACCTCCGCAGCTTGGTTGGAAACACTGGTTGCAAGCGCAATACGTAGAGACTGCCTCTCTTCGGCATAGAGTACCGATGGCAGCAAGCTTGTAGCGAAAGCCATCGTTGATATCGCGAGAAAACGACGGCGTTGTAGTTCAATTTTTGAGGATGTTTTTCTGTTGTCGAAACGGAAGCGCATGGCACATTCTAAAAGTTGATAATTTTAATCCACTATACTGCTTACCAATCTAATTAAGAAGCTGTTTCTGATTGGCACATCAATAATTTAGCGCGCACTTGATTGTGATCAATGAACAGAAAGCACGGCGTTCTACAGTCTTGTGCATGTCATCTGGCAATGCCAGCTTGTACAATAGCAGTTCTCCCGACTGCTTATCAGCTTAACAGCAGAAAAGGATAAATCATGTCAAACACAGCTAAAGTTGCATTGGTCACAGGTGCAGCACAGGGCATTGGTCGCGGTATCGCTCTGCGCCTTGCAAAAGACGGCTTTGATATTGCACTGGTCGACCTGAAAGCAGACAAGCTTGAATCCGTAAAAAAGGAAGTTGAAGCACTGGGTCGCAAGGCCTCTACGTTCTCAGCAGATGTGAGCAAGCGCGATGATGTCTACGCAGCAATTGACCATGCAGAAAAGGAACTCGGCGGCTTCGACGTCATCGTCAACAATGCGGGCATCGCACAGGTTCAGCCTATTTCCGATGTTAAGCCCGAAGAAGTCGACCGTATCCTGAAAATCAATGTCGAAGGTGTTCTGTGGGGCATTCAGGCAGCAGCAGCCAAATTCAAAGCGCGCGGACATAAGGGCAAGATTATTAATGCCTCGTCGATTGCTGGCCATGATGGCTTCGCAATGCTGGGTGTTTATTCGGCGACGAAATTCGCTGTGCGTGCGCTGACTCAAGCCGCCGCCAAAGAATATGCGAGCGCAGGCATAACGGTGAACGCTTATTGCCCGGGCATCGTCGGCACCGATATGTGGGTTGAGATCGATGAGCGCTTCTCGGAAATCACCGGTGCGCCAAAGGGCGAAACCTACAAGAAGTATGTTGAAGGCATCGCTCTTGGCCGCGCCCAGACCCCGGAAGACGTTGCCTCGCTGGTATCGTTCCTCTCGGGCCCGGATTCAGATTATATTACCGGACAGGCTATCCTGACTGATGGCGGCATTGTTTACCGCTAAGCAGATGACAAAAGAAAAGGCGGGAAATTTCCCGCCTTATTCTTATCCAACGTGTAAGCCCGGCGCTTCCTGGCCTGTGCTTTCAACATATTCCGTATAGCCGCCGCCATATTGGTGAATGCCGTCCGGCGTGAGTTCCAGTACGCGATTGGAGAGCGCCGACAAAAAGCGACGATCGTGCGATACGAAAAGCATTGTGCCTTCGTAAGCGGAAAGCGCCCGAATGAGCATTTCCTTGGTGTCGAGATCCAGATGGTTAGTCGGCTCATCGAGTACAAGGAAATTTGGCGGATCAAACAGCATTGCTGCCATGACCAATCGCGCTTTCTCACCGCCAGAAAGCACACGGCATTTCTTTTCAATATCATCGCCAGAAAAGCCGAAGCAGCCTGCAAGTGCACGCAAAGGTGCCTGCCCTGCCTTTGGAAAGCGTTGTTCCAGCCATTCGAGAATAGTGCTGTCCCCGTCCAGAATATCCATGGCGTGCTGTGCGAAATAGCCAAGCTTCACACTCGCGCCGAGATTGACGATCCCCTGATCAGGCTCCGTTGTGCCGGTGACAAGCTTGAGCAATGTCGACTTGCCTGCACCATTGACGCCCATGATGCACCACCGCTCACGACGACGAACCATGAAATCCAGCCCGTCATAAATCGTGCGGCTGCCATAGCTTTTGTTGACACCCTTGAGGCTGACGACATCTTCGCCGGATCGTGGCGCTGGTGCGAAGTCGAAAGCCACCGTCTGGCGACGACGTGGCGGTTCCACGCGATCAATCTTTTCAAGCTTCTTCACACGGCTCTGTACCTGAGATGCGTGTGATGCGCGTGCCTTGAAGCGTTCGATGAATTTGATTTCCTTGGCAAGCATTGCTTGCTGGCGTTCAAACTGCGCTTGCTGCTGCTTTTCGTTCAGCGCACGCTGGCCTTCATAAAAGGCATAATCACCGGAATAGCTCGTGAGCGAGCCGCCGTCGATTTCAATGATCTTGGTCACGATGCGGTTCATAAACTCGCGGTCGTGGGAGGTCATCAGCAATGCGCCATCATAGTTTTTGAGGAAAGCTTCAAGCCAGATAAGGCTTTCAAGATCGAGATGGTTGCTCGGTTCGTCGAGAAGCATAACGTCGGGGCGCATGAGAAGAATGCGAGCGAGAGCCACGCGCATTTTCCAGCCGCCGGACAATTTGCCGACATCGCCATCCATCATTTCCTGGCTGAAACTCAGACCCGCAAGCACTTCGCGCGCACGACCATCCAATCCATAGCCGTCGAGTTCTTCATAGCGAGCCTGCACTTCGCCGTATCGCTCGATAATCGCGTCCATTTCGTCAAGACGATCAGGATCGCACATCGCGGCTTCAAGTTCGCGCAACTCTGCGGCCACAACACTGACCGGACCTGCGCCGTCCATCACTTCCGCGACAGCCGAACGACCACCCATTTCACCAACATTCTGGTTGAAATAGCCGATCGTCACGCCTTTTTCGACATTCACCTGCCCTTCATCGGGCAGTTCTTCGCCGGTAATCATGCGGAAAAGCGTAGTTTTACCGGCACCGTTTGGGCCGACGAGACCTATTTTTTCCCCACGATTCAACGCGGCAGAAGCTTCGATAAAGAGAATACGGTGGCTGTTGGACTTGCTGATGCTGTCGATGCGGATCATGTGCGTGGGAGGCCTTGTGATAACTTGGCCTCCCTATGACATGGCTTGCCCCCGCTGTCACGCGGCGCGATGACATTGCGAGCCATGTTTACTTACGGAATGTGATGCAGCCATTCCTTCGTGGCAAATTTTTCTTCAATGAGCTTCTCGGCTGCTGCGTATTCTTCCGGTGTTATCGTCCCGGTGACACCGCCATTCAACGAAACGAACATCTCTTTCATGCGATCAATGACTTCGCGGCGCGGCAAGCCCGTCTGGCTGCGGACAGGATCGACGCGTTTGACCGCGCTGGCCGTACCCTTGTCAGACAGCTTTTCCCGGCCAATGCGCAACACCTTCACCATTTTCTCGGCGTCCATGTCATAAGCCATGGTGACGTGATGCAGAACAGTTCCGCCTGAATAGCGCTTCTGGGCCGCTCCACCGATCTTGCCTTTCGAGCTCGAAATATCATTGAGCGGCTTATAAAACGCGTCGATGCCAAGCGAATTAAGCGACTTCAGGACCCATTCGTCGAGGAATGCGTAGGAATCGGCGAAACTCATATCACGCACGAGTTCACCCGGCGCATAAAGAGAATAGGTAATCGAGTTGCCCGGCTCCACAAACATTGCGCCGCCGCCTGTTACGCGACGAACTGTTTCGACGCCGAGCTCAGCAGTCGCTTCCATATCCACTTCATTACGCAGCGACTGAAACGCTCCGATGATAATGGATGGACGCTCCCACTCCCAAAAGCGCAAAGTCGGCGCGCGACGTCCAGCGGCCACTTCACGTGCCAGAACTTCGTCAAGCGCGAGATGCATCGTTGGCGTCAGCGGCGGAATATCGATGATCTGCCATTCGTAGTCGCGCCAGGTACGTGCAACGCCAAGAGCTCGACGCACAGCAATAGCGACAGCTTCAGGGCTGAAACCGATCATGAAAGCGTCTGGGCGAAGTCCTTTGCGGACCGCATTAGCAATTTCTTCCGATGAGGCAGTCGCAGGCAAACCGTTCAATGCATCACGAATGTCATCAAGGGCTTCTGCAGGCTCGAGGAAAAAGTCCCCCGCGACCTGAACCTGGCTCAGTTTGTTATCCTGAACTTCGAGATCGATAACAACCAGCTTGCCACCGTGGACCTTGTATTCACCATGCATTTTCTTACGACCTTGCTGACGAGAAACATCTATTCGCACTCTTGCGGATTCAGCAAAAAAAGGGAACTATCTATCTGGAATTTTTACACGATTTGCGTTCAAATATTTACAATCATTCGCGATATTGACCAGTTGAAACGTAAGTCGCCGTTCATTCTATGTTCAAGAACTGAAATCTATAAGAACTCATCAGACATTCAAACAATGGTGTTAGCCATGGCAGCTCTTCTGTCTAATAAACTTAGCCTCGTCGCAGGCATGTCAGCTTTTATTGCATCTATGTACGTAATTGCTCCTGCACCCGCTGAGGCTGCGCAATTGCAGCGTTGCGCCGGTGAAAATGAAACCTGCAGACTTCCGTATCCAACTGAAGTGATCTATGGCGCGAATGGCCGGGGCACGTCTCAGTTTATCGATGGTCCGAATGTGCGCTGCTCAAATCAAGTTTTCGGTGATCCGGCCCCTGGCGCACAGAAAAGCTGCTCATTCGTTGTCCGTGATCGTTATGAAGATCGACGCGATGATCGTCGCAACGATTGGCGCGACAATCGTCGTGATGATCGCCGAAATGATTGGCGTGACGACCGTCGGGATGATTGGCGTGATAACAGACGCGATGATCGTCGTCGTGGCGAGTGGCAGCAATGCGCAAAAGAAAAAGGCTTCTGCGATTTCTATGGTCGTAAGGTCGTACGTTACGGAGCGAAGGGGCGTTTTGTAGAGCGCGTATTCCGTGATGGCGTACGATGTGACAACCGTGCTTTCGGTGATCCAGCACGCGGTGTCGGAAAAGCCTGTTTCATTCAGAATTAAGAACGAAAAGAGGGGTAGAGCGGTTCCAGTTAATACTGAATCTTTGAAACCGCTCTATCTATTTGTTTTTATAGTACTATCCGACGCATCGCAGCAGAAAAAGAAATCAGTCCGGCAAACTGATTTCCCTGCGGAGACGCTTCGCACTTTTGCTGAAATTGCTTTAAGTCCGCTTTTTTCTTGATGTTATTTGTCTATGCAAGCAGCACTGTACGATAAAAACATTCTTTAGCCGAGTTACCGCCGACCGCTCAAAGAGCGGCCAAACGTGACTCTGCCGTCTTATCGAAAGCTTTCTGCATACCCGCGTCGCGGTCGTAAACGTCGCTGAAGTAACGAACGTTACCATTGGAATCAGGCCAAGCCGTGAAGTAAGCGATATAGACCGGAACCGGATTAGCAACCTTCAAGCCGCGTTCGTCCTTACCGAAATATTTGCTTAACTCTTCAACCGGCTTACCAAGCACTGCTGCTGCCATATCGCGCGGGCGCTCCAGACGGATGCAGCCATGGCTCAAGGCACGCATATCACGGCTGAAATAGGATTTCGCCGGAGTGTCATGCATGTAAATGTCATGAGCGTTTGGGAAAAGAATCTTCAGTTCGCCCAGAGCATTATCGAGACTTGGCTTCTGGCGGATGCCGACATGCGCCTTGCCTGCAGCAACTGCACTCCAGTTTACAGCGCTCGCCGAAACCTTCTTGCCGCCGACATAAACTTCATAGCCGTTGCGATCGAGATAGCTCGTATCACGCATCACCTTTGGCAGCATTTCGTTCAGAATAATCGAACGCGGCACGCCCCAGGATGGATTGAAAACAACCGTCTGGACCTTGTTATAGAAGAAATAGGTCTGATGGGTTGGCGAACCGATGACCACATTCATGGCCAGCTTTTCTTTGCCGTCTTCAAAATATTCGGCGCGGTAGGATGGCTGATTGACCATCACGTAACGCGAGCCGAAATCATGTGGCAGCCAGCGCAGGCGTTCCATCGAATAGAGAATGCGATCACGCTTCACCGAATCCTGCTCGCCTTGAAGGGCTGCAATCGTGTTCTTACCAATGATGCCATCGGGCGTGCTGCCTGAAAGCTTCTGGTAATCCTTGATGGCAGCGGCCAGTTCCGGATCATAGATGCTTCCATCTGCGTGAGCCTGCAGAACATTGCGATGCTGTTCCAGATAGCTGGCTGGAGCATGTCTCGTGATGAGCGCGACAACATTTGCAAGCTGATCGCTGGAATCACCCGGACGAATAGCTTTATCAAGCGAAATGCGAATAGGTTCGCCAGCTGGCGCTTCCGTATTAGCCAGTTCACGCTTCAATGAAGCATAGGCTTCGTTGTTCGGCTGGAAGCTTTTCAGATAAGCCACCGGGTCGGTTTCAGATGCCAGACGGGCCAGAACAGCTTTAGGATCGACGCGATTACGCGGCAGATCATAAAAACCACTGAGGCGGTCTGCAATCACACGGCCCTCGCCCGCATCAATTGCATAGCGCAATGCACGCGCAGACATGCGAATTTCAAAGTCAGCAAGTTTTTGCTGACGTTCGGCAAGCTGTGCTTCTTCGAAATGATCGCCAGGAATAGTGACGGCATATTCTTCCGGGTTCAGACCATCATCGTCAGCCTGTGCAAAGAAGGCTGCAACATTGCGGGCTTTATCAAGCGCCTTGTTGTCTGCCGACCAAAGAAAGGTGCGCTTTTCGGAATAGAAGCTGACGATAGCTTCAGCAATTTGCTTTTCCGCTTTGACGTCGACGGTCTTCAGATAATCAGTTGCGGCATCGAAAGCGAGCTCACCCTGGGATTCGTCGGTCTTTTTTACCGGACCAATCGGCGACATTCCCGATGTCAGAGGATCGACGCGCGCGGGATCAACTGCCGCTGTCACCTGCATATCAAGAGCGCTGAAATCGACCTTGATCAAAGCATCCGGCTTATAATTGTAGATCTGCGGTCCTTTAACCGTGACGCGCTGTGCTGGCGGCACGGCAGCTCTCGGCACGGAAACTGGCTTAGCAGTATTTGGTGCTGGGGCGACCTGCACAGGCGGCTGAACCGGCTGGGCCTGTTGCTGACGACGCTGCTGGAACAGCTCAAGCAGAGAGTTAGCTGCCTGCGCCTGCGCTGTCGAGAAAAGTGTCGATGCTGCCAGTGCGAAAGCCATCGCGTTACGGACATAAGGACCGCGCTTGCGATTATCTTTAATGTTCCGATTCAAATTTCTGGAGAACTGCATTCCAACCGCCAATTCAATGCAACCGCTATTAAGCGAAGCCGCGTCAATCTTTGCCCATAGAATTGATGAATCTCGTATAGAATCTTTTAACGTTAACGCATCCTCCTATTATTTTGCGCCCAACTCTATCAATTTTTCTTGAAAAGCGATTTTGCGGACACACTCGAGCTCCGTTTCGCGTCGAACAGAACAATGTGCCGCAGTGGATTCCGGACTGCATCGCGCTAAAAGCCCCGCAGAATATGCCCCTGACTTTGTCAGGGCTGAATCACGGAGCGCATCCGTTGGGCCGAAGGCGGCACTTGGATGCGGCAGGCAAGCAAGCGAGGTACCACAATGGCAGAAGCAAGCGCCGCCGATCTATTCCCACTTGGCGAAGACAAAACCCCTTACCGCAAACTGACTTCCGATCATGTGTCGGTCGATACGTTTAAGGGACAGGAAATTCTGAGCGTCGACGCTGAAGGGCTGCGCATCCTTTCGGAAGCTGCCTTTGCTGACATCAATCACCTTCTGCGCCCAGGCCATTTGCAACAGCTCGCAAATATCATGAAGGACCCCGAAGCAACCGATAACGACCGCTTCGTGGCTTATGATCTCTTGAAGAACGCAAATATTGCAGCGGGCGGCGTTCTACCTATGTGTCAGGATACGGGCACAGCGATCATCATGGGCAAGAAGGGCCGTCGCGTCTGGACCGAAGGTGGCGATGCCGATGCTTTGGGTGCTGGCGTGCTCGATGCCTATAATAAGAAGAATCTGCGCTATTCGCAGCTCGCTCCGCTGTCGATGTTCGAGGAAAAGAACACCAAGAACAATTTGCCTGCGCAGATCGACATCTACGAAGAAGGTGAAGACGCCTACAAATTCCTGTTTGTTGCCAAGGGCGGCGGTTCGGCTAACAAGACGTTCCTGTTTCAAGGAACGCCATCGCTGTTGACGCATGACCGCATGATCGACTTCCTTAAGGATAAGATCCTCAGTCTCGGTACAGCCGCCTGCCCGCCTTATCATCTGGCGATTGTCATTGGTGGCACTTCGGCTGAAATGAACCTGAAGACGGTGAAGCTCGCTTCCACCCGCTATCTCGATGAGCTTCCAACCGAAGGCTCCGATAACGGCCATGCGTTCCGTGATCTGGAAATGGAAGCTGAAATCCACAAACTGACCCAGTCGCTCGGCGTTGGTGCGCAGTTTGGTGGCAAATATTTCTGCCATGATGTGCGCGTTATCCGTCTGCCACGTCATGGCGCATCGCTGCCGATTGGCCTCGGTGTTTCCTGCTCGGCGGATCGTCAGGCCAAGGGAAAGATCACCAAGGAAGGTATTTTCCTAGAGCAGCTTGAAACCAATCCAGCACAATACATGCCGGAAATCGACGAAGAAAAGTTGTCGTCACATGTGGTCAAGATAGACCTCAATCAACCGATGGAAGACATTCTCAAGGAATTGTCGAAGCATCCGGTGAAGACGCAGCTTTCCTTGACCGGCTCGATTATTGTTGCGCGCGATCTCGCGCATGCGAAAATCCGCGAACGTCTGGAAAACGGCGAAGCTATGCCGGATTATTTCAAGAACCATCCGATCTATTATGCAGGCCCGGCCAAGACACCAACCGGCTACGCATCTGGTTCGTTCGGCCCAACCACTGCTGGTCGTATGGATTCTTATGTCGATCAGTTCCAGTCGTTCGGTGGCTCGATGGTAATGCTCGCCAAGGGCAATCGTTCGCGTCAGGTTCGCGAAGCCTGTGGCACGCATGGTGGCTTCTATCTTGGCTCGAT
Source organism: Calcarisporium arbuscula (assembly GCA_009828645.1). NCBI lineage: Eukaryota > Fungi > Ascomycota > Sordariomycetes > Hypocreales > Calcarisporiaceae > Calcarisporium > Calcarisporium arbuscula. Next base: position 19,617 of record WBSA01000075.1, read on the forward strand.
TGGTGGCCCAGCCGCTCGTCTCGCGCAAGACTGCATCAAGAAGGTCGAAGTTGTCGAATATCCAGAGCTAGGTATGGAAGCCATCTGGCGTATTGAAGTCGTCGACTTCCCAGCCTTTATCGTCATCGACGATAAGGGCAACGACTTCTTCAAGGAACTCAATCTCGGTTAAAGAAAAAAGGGCGGCTTAAGCGCATGCCGAAAACTGTGCAGCGGCTTTCGGGATGCGCAAAAAATAAAGTCCGCCCTTTTCCTCATCGCCGATCGCGTTTCAGACCTTTTTCCGCAAGCTCGTCCAGATAAGTCTGCCAAAGCGTGTCTTTCTCGGTGCCCAGCTTATGAAGATAGGTCCATGAGAACAGCCCGGTATCGTGCATGTCGTCAAAGGTGATGCGGACGGCATAATTGCCAATCGGGTCCATGCGCATGATTTCGACTTCGCGCTTGCCACCGACCGTCACACGTTGTTCAGGTGAATGCCCCTGCACTTCCGCTGAAGGTGACAGAACCCGCAAAAGTTCTGCAGTCAGCTCAAAACGTTCACCGCTTTCAAAAGCCACCGTCAAAAGCTTGCGATCCTTAGAGACCCGCAATTCGGTAGGCCAGACATCACTCATAATTGTTCTCCGTCATTCCAGCGGCGTTTCATTCTGCAATATATGACGGCTTGCATATAAATACTGCAGTAGCCGCTTCGAATTGCGTCAAATCAAAGAGATATTGATCTTTATCCATTATGAGAAGAGCCAAGGGATCGATCTGTTCGATTAATGTGCTCTTGCTTGAAGCTGCTATACCAAGGTGTAAACTGGACAAAGCGCTTCGCGGAACCTATCTCTAGGACTAAGATGCAGACAGGCTCTGCAGTATGTGGAAACAATGGCTTACTCTATGCAACGTTCTCAAACTCTGCCTGTTGTTTCTCCGACCGGACAAATGATTGATCCGTTCGGGCGTGCCATCACCTATTTGCGCGTTTCCGTTACTGAGCCGATGACTCTGAGAACAAGAACTGAAGCTAAGAAAAGAGAAGAAAAATGACTGCTCTGACGTAGAACTGGACGTCTCTTCTCCCCCTCCCTCCCTCAGCTTCGTAGAAAACTACTGAAACTTCAAATGAGCCAAAGTCTCCTGTTCTACTTGTTTGATTCGAATGAGGTAAATTGCCTGTGACTGTACTGACTGTGAGAGAGACTGCTGAGAAGACTGACACATACTAAACACAAAACAACCTAAACACCACAAAAAGCACAACGTGACCAAAC
>WBSA01000076.1:0-19393 GCA_009828645.1 Calcarisporium arbuscula
AAAATTATATTTAATTATGAGCTCTTTCATTTTTCTTTTATTTTTTTACTTTATTAAAATCAATTACTACTTTTTTAATTTACTTAAGCTTAATAGTTTTAAAATTCTTTTTTTTATATTATTAAAAGCTAATAATAAATTCATTAAATTAGTATTTGATATTTGAGGCTTATTTATATTTACTTATAATTTACTAATTAGAACTTTTAAAAATTTTAAGATAATTCCTAGAGTTTTTTATAAACTTATATTATAAATTATCATACATTTACTATTTCTATATTTTTATCTCTTATAAAGTATTATTTTTTACTATCATTAAACTTAGTTAACTCTTATTTTACTTTTCTAATTTATTAAATTTATTAGAAAGCTCTATTTTTACTTTTTATATTTATTTTATTAATATTATTATTATATAACTAGTAATATAATCTAATAATAATCTTTATTAAAGAGTTTTAATTAATTAAAATAAGGCTTTTATAAATTATATAATAAGTTCTTTCTTATTATTTAAGAATTTTTAGAAGTTTTAATTAATTAAGATAATATTTTTAAGATATTTTATAAAGTTATTTATAGCCTTTTAATATATAGAACTTTATTAATAAAATTAATTTTAATTTCTTATTTTACTAGTTTATATTATATTTATAATATATAATATTAATTAATATAATATATAATATTAATTAATATAAGTTAGCTTATTAACTTATATAAGTTTTACTTTATAGCTTAGCTAAATTATAGAGCTTTAAAATATAAATTTAATTTATTTAAGTTATTTTTATTATCTTTATTTCATTACTACTCTTATAAGTAAGTAAATCTCTATTTACTACTTATATAGATAGTAAACTAAGGTTTTCTTACTTCTATAATATCTTACTAATTTATCTATTTTAATAAATATAGTATATTTAGTTTATATAAAAGAAAAAAGTAAAATAGAAATAAAATATTTATTAATAATAAATTAATATACTAGTACTTAATATTATTTTAATATATTAAACTTAATAAATAATAAATAATTTTAATTACTTATAAATTAAGAGAAAATATAGCTTTCTCTTTACTTTAGCTAAGCTTAGTTTTTACTTTAGCTCTCTATTTTAAAAATAACTTTAGCTAAAGTTTAAGTTTATTATAATATCTTTAATTTAGTAGTAAAATAATAAATAAATTTACTATATAAATATATTGTTTTACTATATTATAAGTTATATTACTTATTACAATAAGAAATATAATATTTAAATTAGTTTTATTAATTTTTATTACTCTTTTACTTAATTTCTTTACTTATTATAAAGTATTACCTAGTTAATTCTAGCTTATTAAGACTAATATATAATTTTTTCTAAATTAAATAGAATAAAAATAGAAATATATAGAAATTTCTAAATAGAGAAAAATAATTATTAAAATATTATTAAATAAATTATAAATATACTAGAGAAATAAGAGATTTTATACTATAATATTAGTAAACTAACTATAAAAGTATATATTTATTATAATATCTATCTTATTATTTTCTAATTAGTTAATTCTTATTTTTTTACTTCTAGTTTAACTTAATATTTTTTACAATTAACTAGCTTTTAATTATAATATAATTATATATAATAAAGTTATAAGTAATATAATTCTCTTTACTTTTATTTATTATAAAGATATTATGTTATAATTAGTAATATTAGTAATATCTATTACTATACTAATATTTAATATTTTATTTACTAGGCCATCTTAATTACCTCGAGAGAATGGAATCAGGCCTGTATTTTACACAGGCAACAACCATGTTGCGTCAGAGAGGACACAGGACAACGAGCCAACGTTAATTATCAGAAGAGATCGTCGTGGTATAATACCTCTGTGACCTTTGCTGCATACATTTCTATACCTGCCTGTAAAGGTGACCTTACCCACTCTATCCTAGGTAGATAAGTAGTACCAAGTAGGTAGGTATTTGTCAGGATGGATAAGACATAAGCTAAATAACATCTCCTAGAAGCTCCCCACACCATTCATGCCACGAGTCTATCTCTCCGGTATCTTACTACCCTGTTTGCTGTCGACATCGCAGAGGACCGTCATATTTTTGTTAACACTTGTTTATAGGCAGTCCTTTCGTTCAACGTTTTGTAACTACCTCAGTTGCCCTCGTTGGCCTGCCCTACCTAGGAGTATGTATTTTCTTCTCGCCTTCGACTTTATCCTCGCCTGCTTACCTTGATTATAGAAGTAGTGCGCGCCTAACGTGTACACCGAATCCGGCCATGTCTACCCTCGAGGAGCTTGATGACCTTGACCGTCGAGACAAAGATGAGAAGTCCACAAATGATGGAGACGACCAAACTGTTCAAAATTCTTCCAATGGGGATGTAAAGATGAAGGAAGCGGAAGAGGACATCCTTGAAGAAGAGATCCTCGGATTGGGAACCCAAGATATACAAACACGCAAGCGACTTCTCGAGAATGATTCAAGAATTATGAAGAGTGAACTATCACGTCTCTCACACGAGAAAGCTGCCATGGGCGAGAAGATCAAGGAAAATGTCGACAAGATTGCGAACAACCGGTAGGCAACAGTCTGTTACACGCAATGCTCTATAATCATGTACTAAATACAATTCTAGACAACTACCTTATCTTGTCGGGAATGTTGTGGAGCTGCTGGACCTTGACCCAACGGCAGAGTCGTCTGAAGAAGGCGCAAATATTGACCTCGACGCGACAAGAGTCGGCAGGTCTGCCGTTATTAAAACATCAACCAGACAAACAATATTTCTACCCCTGATAGGCTTGGTCGACTCAGACGAGCTGAAGCCTGGTGATCTAATTGGAGTCAACAAGGACTCATATCTCATTCTCGACACACTCCCTGCTGAATACGATAGCCGAGTGAAAGCTATGGAAGTGGATGAAAAGCCAACAGAGCAGTATACGGACGTCGGCGGTCTAGACAAACAAATTGAGGAGCTGGTCGAGGCTATTGTGTGGCCCATGAAGGAGGCAGATAGGTTCAAAAAGATCGGCATCAAGGCTCCCAAAGGTATAAAAACAGGACATGGTATGCTAAACTATCAAAAGGCTAACAAAATGAACAGGTGCATTAATGTACGGCCCCCCTGGTACTGGTAAGACACTTCTGGCCAGGGCCTGCGCAGCGCAGACGGCGGCGACATTTCTTAAACTCGCAGGTCCCCAACTCGTTCAGATGTTTATTGGAGACGGTGCCAAACTCGTTCGTGACTGCTTCGCGTTGGCAAAAGAAAAGGCTCCAGCCATCATCTTCATCGACGAACTAGATGCGGTTGGTACTAAACGATTTGATAGTGAAAAGAGTGGTGATCGTGAAGTACAACGAACGATGTTGGAGTTATTGAATCAGCTTGATGGATTTGCGTCCGATGATCGAATCAAAGTTCTTGCTGCCACTAATCGGGTGGATGTCTTGGATCCTGCTTTGCTTCGATCCGGCCGTCTGGACCGAAAAATTGAATTCCCCCTGCCGAATGAGGAAGCACGCGCGCAGATACTCAAGATCCATTCACGAAAAATGAAGGTCGACCCGGGAGTCAACTGGGGCGAGTTAGCCAGAAGTACGGATGAATTCGGTGGTGCGATGTTGAAGGCAGTGTGTGTCGAGGCGGGTATGATTGCTCTTAGATCAGGAAAGAATAGAATTGGGCATGAACATTACGTGGATGCTATTGCTGAGGTCCAGGCCAAGAAAAAGGATGTGAGTAACTCGCAAATACAGAGCCTTTCCATTACATCAAAGCTAATAAAAAATTACAGACAGTCAATTTCTATGCCTAAACACTGGCACTCCATTCAGTTAGTGCTATGAGTTTATAATGGCTATATTTTAATATAAGTTGTTTATTATTATCGTATTAAAGAAAGGATTCTCATTATGTATTATAATCCTTAGACTTGCTTTAAAGACTTTACAGGTTGGTTGATAAAACTAAACAGAGAAAGATACACGAAATAAGATACACTCTCCAAGACTTCAACACTAATTGTTATATAATATAACCTCGTCAAATTCGCTTGTCTCGTCAAAAGGTTCAATCTTCCAGTCCTCTATCGTACCCTTAAGATATGCATTATGTGCACCTGTGAGGTCTAGGCCAGGTATCATCCATGAATCCTCTTGTTGTCCTGTCAAAAAATTCTGCCATTCGCTGTCATATGTGCTGTATGATTGAAGTGGAAAATTTGTAAATGTATTCTCAGAAACCCTGGGTAAAAGAGAAGGGTCAATGCAACCCTCCTCGTGGATTTCAGTACTATCTCCGGATACAGCCTGGTTAAAGCATGTTGCTTCAAGTGTTGCCGGCAGCGACATATGTGTAGTTCGGTGATTCATGTACCTGAGATGACGGGCTAAATCAGCACTTGCGCCTGACTTCTGTGTCAGCGTAGTAGGATGAAGACTGACCTGTACCAAGGAGGCGCCTTACTCCCTGCCTCGGGACCGCATGCCTTTCGATCTGGATGGCATCCATATCGAACAAGAGAGTATCGGGCTGGGTTTGTGATATACTCAGCATGTGAACTTTGCAGGAATACACAATTTTCTTGTCGACTCACCGCCAGCCTCAGCCTCTTCTGTGGTAGACAGTAGACTACTAGTATCAACTCGTGACTTTTTCGTCTGAACTGGAATGTACTTGTATTTCGGAAATGCTTCCCCGTGTTTCTGTTTCTCAATTTCTGCAAATTGTTTGAATCGTTCGCAGACAGCAGGTGGCTCCCACATCTTCCAAGAATCGCCACAAACGGTAGAAACCTGCTGATGATTGTTCCGCGAGCATTGAGTCTTTGCTACGTTTTGATACGCTTTGCGATATAGCATAAAGGCATTCAAAGGGCGCTTCACCTTGCCAGCCTCTGCAGCCTCTCTACGTCTCTCGGCGACGGAACGACTAGCAAACGAAGCAGCGTCTGTAACAATATTGTGGGGAACATCTCGTGCAATTTCAGATAGCGGTCTGCCAACAGAAGGAGACTTATCTAGTCGACCTAATCTTACACGTTTCTTCCCCGTCCGGCGTTTGGCTACCAGTTGGGTTTTACTCGAAAGTGAAGGCTTAAAAGGTTGTGAGTCACTGTCATGTTGCAAAGGATCAATAGCACGCCCTGGAGCTAATGGGGATGCCTCTTGTACACAAGGCGACAAGTCCTGCTTTGTTTAGCACCACTAGTAAGTACGAGCAATTAGGGACTATGGAAACTTACAACAACGCCAGTTTGCTCAGGAGAAGTGATACGGCACACCCTATTTTCAAACCTGTCGCTAATCTAATTACCAATTTATACCTCGTCAGCCTTTCACGCCACAGGAGGTCAGTTCAGCAGGAACTCACCATCACTCCGTCTTCACTTTGGCAAGACGCTCCATACAAGTGGCCATAGATGATAAGATCTCGGATCTGATCAACGTCGCATGTTTTCAATACGCCTGGAGAATCCTCATGCGACGGAGAGGTTTTGAATAAACTCGGCCGCTGTAAAAGCTCGGCGTTGTTATCACTGAGCTGAGGCAGCTGCCGGTCTTTGACAGAAGAGGCGGTCGGAGCAGGAGTTGCGTGAAATCTCATATTACGTTGAGACAACACAGGTATTTATCATGAGTTTGCCTAATGATGGGCAGCGTTAAGCCTTTAATATGAGTTCGTATAGGCAATCTGTAAATGGAAAGTTGTTAAAAGGCAAAGCGAAATAAACCTAGCTTTAGAGTGGTTTTTAAAAGACTCTTCCGAACAACATCTTGATGTAGCGAAAGTGTTCTTGTATTTCCGAATGAGTAATGAGAGCAAAGAGCAGAATATTAGTGGTTGGACACTCCCTTCCCAGATTTGTCTTATGCATCGCCCCAAACTTGGCAACAAGAGAACACGTCTTTGTCACAACATCCATATCATAACTTTCGGTAATCGGGCTGTGTTGGCACTATCCCACCAGTCGGTGTGTCTTCGATATGGCTGCAATGTGGTAAAAGCGAAACATGATTGAGCATAGACCAGTGCCGCATCCGGACTGAGAGTGTAGTCCTGTTGATAATGAAATAGGTCATAGCGCTCAACCACAGTTCCTACCTGAGAAGCAAGTGCCAGTGCGCGACCGCGGGTGAACTATATTAGGATGGAGCACAATAAAGAGGTTCCTGAATTGTGAATTCTGAAGGGACATTAAATATTGAAGCCGTCAATGTTGGAATATGCCATGAACAAAGATAGCTGTACTGATTCTGTTTCCATTGGCTACATCACTTGATCCTCAAATCAGGGCGTTCCGTTTGCAGAGCAGTCTGCTTGTGTGTCTTCTTTTGCAGCTTAAAAACCTTCAACCACACACGCAATACTGGTAATGTACTTACCGAACGAAGGCTGCAACATCTCGTAATATCAAGTTTAGAAAACGTGCAGAACGAAAAATTGACAGTTCAACTTGAGGCGCAATCATACGTCAGAGTAAATTATCCTATAATGCTTTTATTAGCGCGTGGCTTTGTTGGTTAGGGGGAGGGCAAGGACTGACTGCCAATTAGCTGTAGGAACTACATACTGCCAAACGTGCTCGCAATTCGGAAGATGTTTCATTCCTGAATCTACTGCCAAGTGTGGTATAAATAGTTTAATGTAAAGATCACATTCTGGTTCCGCCAATGCCTCACTGTCTGCATTATATCTAGTAGCGTCTCCCTTTGTGTATTTCCTTATTGCCGTTTGTTTCTCTAGTATCTGCTTTTTGCAGGTACAGTATTAATACCTAGAAAAAGAAATACGTTTTCGTGAATGAGGGGGTGGGGTATTTATTTTCATGGTATCAGAGCATATTGATACTGGATGACCCACTGGGCGACGTATGAAGTTGAGTGTATTTAATGAGGGTGGGTACGGCAAATAGAGAGCTTGGCGCTGTTTCTATTAAGACTGCTTACTCATTAGTGATTTCACTCAGCCTCGTTTTGTTGATGGTATCGTCCTGCGTACCTGTTTAACCTCCGAATATCCATTCAAGGTAGTGTAGATCGGCTAGCTGTGGAACCAGCTGTAGGCTCGGTGTTCTTGTTCGACCTTTTTGGGACGAATGTTTTTCCTTTCATTGCAAACCGACTACCAGAAGGCAACTTGCTAATGCACCATATTCTGACGAAAAGGAAGACGTGAATCCCCAAGACAGGTAGCCTGTGTTCTGTTATGTCTCTGACATATTCTTTCTATGAAATATTGATAGCTGACTGTTACGTTTGTGCAGCAGAGTCCGTCTCCAAGGCTTGGTTTATCTCCTATTCATGGTTAACACTTGGTTTTGTTCAGGTTTTAAATATCTTAGGAGATTATTTACACATCGTTTGTGTCAAGCTGTGGTTCTTGGTAGACAAGATAACAGCAAGTGGCGGCGAATCTATTACAATCGTATATGAGGCGGGTATAGAGATAGACGTAAGCTTGTACCGGCATAGGGTTTCCAAGTTTAAGTAAAGTCGCTGTAAACGAATTTTTAAAAAATGAGAACTTATTTATTATGATTGGAGAATCGAGGTCGCATGGGGAATTTCGGCAAATAACTGGCGAATTATGGCATCCCTTCACGAGATGGGGCAATATGAAAGCGACGGTTGCCTGTAGAGTTGATCGCTTCAATCCTCGCCTTTTGTAGCACACAATTCGTGTCGTCGTTTTGGTGATTACAAGACGTGCAACGAAATTCAAAATCGGGGCGATCAGCCTCCTCCTCGCTTACACCAACGCATCTACTGTGCTGCCAAACATTGCAGTTCTCGCATGCTATACTGTGAGTACCATCATCCACTTTTCCGTAAATACCGCACAAACAGTCAAACAACCATTCTTCTCCCCCAAGGTCAATTCCTAGCATAGAATCTTGATTTCGCCCAATTCCGGCCTGCAATTGGCAATCAGATGTATGCTTTGTGCTCAACGACTGAACTGGTTCCTCTTCATGCTGCTGACGCCGAAATTCACGGCGATTGTGACGCTTTTCTCTGGAAGAAATGCTAGAGCTTACTTTTACCTGTAAAACTACACGAGTCTGTTCTTCTTCACATTTGGCAGCCTCTGCTTCCTTGGCTAGCTTCTTGTCGGCCGTCTGTCTCTGTTCGCTTCTCTGACGTTCCAGTTTGTCCGCAATGCGACTTGAACGTTTTGCATTCGCCATTTTTGCAGAAGTGAGTAGATCTCGTTCGCGACGCTGCTCCTCTCGTTTCCTTATCTCCTCTTGCTTTTCTAGTAATGGGACTAGATGCACCTCTAACTGCGAGCGTAATATCTTTTCGTTCTCATCATGTGTGTTCACAAAGTCACGCAATAATGAGCGGACATCTTGAAGGGTGACGGCCAGACATTCCCAAGTCATGCTTCCAAGTCCTTTATTTTTCAAGTCAACCGCTTGACGTCTAGTTACCTCGGAGTCTGACTGTTGGCTGTTGACACACGGAGCCGTTCGCCGCCTCTTCTTAGGTCGCCGACGTTCATAGCCGTTCTTATTCGTCTTCGAGATGTATGCTTGGGCAGGAGAAGCGCTCGAGAGACGGTATACTCGATTATCATCCAGAACATAATATGTTCGGTCTTTGCTGTCCCAACCATAAGGCTCTATGCGCTAGAGACATGGTCAAAATATACTACGACCTAGTAGAACCTGGTTTGCTCACCCATTGGGTTTGTTCACTGTCTTTTTGCTCATCCATTCTATCTCTGATACGCTCCGGATGAATCATGGCCCATTGTGTCAGCTGCTGTAGTACCTGGATCTATCTTACTAGGTTATTCAAACCCTTGTTATGGGTATTGCGGGGTTTAGTGGTACCTTTGTGGCTACATCTAGGCTGCTGAATGTCGGCGACGACTCCAAGTCATCAAAAGGGTTGTGATAAGTTGTTCTTTGCAGGTATTCCTTGTGCAATTGATGATCGAGTACATCAAGCCTGCCATAGAGCACACTGTTAGCATGAATCACCATTTGAACAAAAATTGGTGGCTGCCTTACTTGAGGCCACGATGTGACGAAACAAGTTTCAGGAGAGCCAAGGCAATTTGCGGCAAAACAGTTGAGTTTGCCTTCAAACATTCATTCTCCATATCCTACTTGATGAGATAAAACAGTATTAGTCATATCGTATATAGCATAATAGGATATCCAGAAGTCGCGTCGAGTATGCACGCAAGTAAATGTAGGGCTACAACCTCTATGCTAATAGACTCGTCAATTTTGGCGGCAGGTCCAAAAGTATATATCCACTGGCAGAGATTCGCAAATTGCCACATGTTGCGGATTTGACACAGAAAATTTTCGGGATCGTGTTTCTGTTGGTGGTCCATGTTGGGGGGACGAAAATTCTGAGTACTCTAGGTTTAAACCTGAATTGGCATCTCGAGCGATGCTCGAACTTCAGACCTCGTCCAGTGCGTCGCTTTGAGAGTTGAGTCGTGTTAGTTGGATATTTTCATTGGATACACAGGAAGAAATACAACATGCTAAGTACGAAGACTACCGACGCACTGTTGATTGTACTGCAATTAAAGGCGATTTTACTATTAAGGCTCCTGGTTGTACAATGGCTCGAGAATGGGAGATTGTTGAAAGATTAATTTAGATGCACAGTACATGAACTACCTCATCACCAATCAGGGATTAATAGCTGTCAAAAAATGTTAATTCTGTAAAAATACTAATCGTAGGCACGGTTATATGCTGAGAGCCTCGCTATATTTGATGGGATAGTACCTATCCCTTGAAAGTGCACAAGACACTTCTCGGATGACCTAATAGGAAACTAATGATACATTAATGTATTATACTTCAAGTAAATAATATATAGTAATATATATTAGAATAACTTCTTTTAATATATATTAATATTAATTAATTATTAGAGTTATATAAGATTATAATAGTAATATAGAGAAACTAGTTATATTAATTAAAGATAATTTTTAAATATAATTATAATTCTATTTTTTAACTTTATTTAAGTTTTAATAACTATTAATTATACTTAATAGGAAATATACTCTATTATTACCTATAGTAGGAGTTATTAAACTAGAGGCTTATTATATAATAAGAGAGATAATTTTATAATATATAATTAAAATAATAAATAAGAATAATTATAAAACTATAATTAAATAATTAAAAGTCTTAAAGTTATATAAAAAAGAATAATTATAACTACTAAAAATAAGTATTAAAATTAAGAAATAAATTATAAATTATTTATTAAGTCTTAAATAATATTAATAAATATTAATACTTAAAACTATAATAAACTAGCCCTAGAGTATATTATAAATAGATATTAATTCTTATATTAATATACTTAAAGAAGAAGATTCTTTTAAATAAGGAGAGTAAGTTCTCTCTTTACTATAGCTAAGTAAAGTCTATACTTAAGCTCTCTATTCTAAGGATAACTTAAGCTGAAGCTTAAGTTTATAATAAAAACTATATTTTAAGTAAAGCTATATTATAAAGATTATAACTAAGATATTACAAGAAATAAATTAACTTTTTATTAAAGTAATATTTAATTAATATAATAAATAAGTAAATAAAATTTAAAATATATTTAATTAATTAATTATTATTATTATTATTATTATTATACTATCTATTACTTATAGGAGATAAAATATATAATATATCTATAGATAATAATAAAAGAAAAACTATACTAAGGCTAGATAAAAATCTCTATATAATACTTTATTTAGGCCTAAGTTAAGTATACTATAAGTATATAATAAATTTAATAGCTAAGTTAATATAATTATCTAGCTTACTTTTTATTAAAGGAGGAAGTATTTTTAAAAAGAAAATAAGCTTAATTTTAATATAAATATAATATAATTTAGTAATTATTAATAATATTATATTATAATATTAACTAATAAGATATTATAATAGCTAGTAATTATTATTATAATATTAAATTTATAATAATAATAATAAACTCTTTTATATTTATTGTTCTTATTTCTTTTTTTTAAAATTTATTATATATAATAAATTACTCTTTAAATCTAAAGAATAATATTTATTATTTAAAATTAATATAAATTTAAATTATTAATAAAGTAATAGTACTAATTTAATATAATAATAATAATATAAGTTATTACTTAATTTTTTAATTAATTTACTTTTTATTATATTAATTAAAAATAGTTAATATATCTTCTAAATATTTCTTTAAAAAGAAACTTATAAAAGTTTATTATAATTCTTATAATTATATATTAAATATTAATTATATTTTTAAAAAAAGAAAAAATAATAAAAAATTAAGCTTTTTAGTATTATATTTAAAATATAAAAATAATTTTTATTATTTATTATTATAAAAAGTTTAATAATAAAATATACTTTATATTATATATATAATAAAATATATTAATAAAAATAATAGCTTTATATTATAATTAATATAATAAGTAAATAAATATAAGTTTTAATTTAAATATTTTTTATTAATTATTAAAAATTTAATAATTATTAATTATATAACTTATATTTATAATAAAGATATTAATAAGTTAATTAAATAACTAGTTCTTTTTTATAATATTTTAAACTCTTTAGGCTCTAATTTAAAGGAAGAGAAAGAGAGAGAGAGAAGAGGAAATTAGAAAAAGAAGAAAAAAAGAAAAGCTTTAGAAGAGAGTTAATAGGAAGTAAGATAATAAAAAGAAGTTTTATTATAATTAAAATTTAAAAGTAAATTAAAAATAATAATAAACTTTAATAAATTTTAATAATTTAATTAATAATTAATATAAATAAATAATAAGTTTTTTCTTTTTAAATAAAAAAAGTTTTTTTAAATATTTAAATAATTATTTTTAATTATTTAAAGATTTAAAATTAATAAAAAGCTTTATAAAATTTTAATTTTTTCTTGTTTTTTTAATTTAATAAAAAAAATTAAAAAATAAAATAAAGTTTAAAATTTATATTATAAGATATTTTATTATTTATAATTTTTTTTAAAAACTAATATAAAATTAATATAAAATTATAATCAAATTTATAATATATTTTTTTATATTAAATTATTCAATAATAAAGATAATATAATAAATAATTTGTCTTTTTAAATTTATAAATAATAATAAAGTATAACAATATTATAAAGGACTTTATAAAAAAAGAGAAATTTCTTTAAAATTTATATAATTTAATTTCTTTAAATAAGTAAAGAGCTTTAGTACTTTTTAAAGTTTTATAAAGAGCTATAATAACTTTATAAAAATAATTTAAAGTTTGTATAAATATACTTTAAAATTAAAGTATGTTTATATTAAGATTATATATTTTATATATTTTATACTTTTTTTTTATTTTTAAATAATAATTATTATATATTTTCTTATTATTTAATTAAAAGTTCTAGCTAGCTTTTTAATTTTACTAGTTTTTAAAAGAAAGCTTTATTTAATATTTTTAATAATAATAAATCTATATTTAATATATTATTAATATAATTAATTATTAAATTAATATTATTATTTTATTATTTTCTATATAATTTTAAAACTAGATAATATAATAATTAAAGTAAAAATTTAATAAAGAAATTTTTATTTTTATATAAAAAATTTAAATTAAAGTTATTTTTAAATATATTAGTAATTACTTTAAAAGTCTAGTTTTAAAATAATTAAAGTATTATTATTAATTTAATATAATTTTCTATCTTTTTTTATTAATTAATAAAAAATATTACTTTTATAAGAAATAATTAACTTTATAATTTAATTATAAATAAAATATATAACCTTAAAGTAAATACTTTATATACTTATTATAATTTTAATAAAGGTCTTTATTTAATATTTAATATAATTTTTAAAATTAAAGATATATAATTTCTAACTAGACTTTTTATAAAAAATTATTTTAAAAAAGTAATTAAATTTCTAAAGTTCTATTTATATATTATAAAATTAAATATATTAAAAGGCTAAGTAATAAGCTTTAATAAAATATATAAAATATACTTTTTTATATTTAAAGTTATTTTAATTTTAATAACTTATTAAAATAATATCTTTTAAATAACTTTAAATTAAACTTTAGTTTTTTTTTATAATATATTTAAATATAAAGATATTTATATTATTTATAAAGTTAATAATAATTATATTTTTTACTTTTTTTAAGAATTTATAAAAATTAGAAATAAAAAAAAATAAAGAATAATAAAGATCTTTATAAAATATTTACTTTAATATAAAAAGCTCTAGTAAGAACTTCTTTAATTTAAAGATATATTATATATAAATTAAAATAGAAATAGAGAAAATATTAAACTAGAGGCCTATTATATAATATAAGAGGCACTTTTATAATATATAAGTAGAATAGTAAATATAAGCCTTATTAATAATAATAGAAAATTATATTTAAATTACTCTAGTTAAGCTTAGTATATATATATAATTTAAAATCCTTATATAAGAAGTAAGAAATAATAATTAATATAATTAATAATAATAATTATAATATTATAATTTAATAATTAAAAGTCTTAGAGTTATATTAAAGAAAATAGTTATAATTATTAAAAATAAATATTAAAATTAAGAAATAAACTATAAAACTACTTATTAAATTATAAATAATATTAGTAAATATTAATATTTAAAACTATATCTTAAATAAATTTAGTAATTAGAATTTCTTTAAATAAAGCTATATTATAAAGATTATAATAAAGAGAGTTTATAATTTAAATTACTTAAATAACCTAAAGTAATTTCTTAGTATTTAATTTATAAAGTTAAAAAAACTAGAGATTTCTAATTATTAGATAAAAATAGAGATTATAAAGCTAAATAGTACTTTAAAATTTATAAAGAATATTATAGTTATAAATATCTTTAATAAACTACTTTTAGAAAACTAAGAGATTATAAAAAATAAATTAAGTTTTTATTAAAATAACCTTAATTAATATAAAAATAAGTAAATAAAATTTATAATATTTTTAATTAAATAATTAAAAAGATTAATTTATATTATATTAAAATATATTTATTTATAATAATTAAATTTAAGACTTATAATAATATTATATAATTCTTTATTAATTTAAAGATTATTTATTAAATTAATAAAAAATTAAAAAGAAAATAAACTTAAAAATAATATTTTAAAGTACTTAAATAAGTTATAAATTATAATTATAATTAAGAAGAATAAATTATTATATAAAAGAAAATAATATATATTATAAAACTATAAAAACTAATTAAAATATAATATTTAAATATTTAATTTAAAGATTTATAATAAGTTTTAAATTATTAATTTAAAATCTTCTTTTATATTAAATAAAGCTAAAGTAAGAAAATAATTAAAAAAAGTAAATATTTAATTTTAACTTTTTTAATATAATTTAAATAATAAATTTAAAATATTAAAAGAATTATTAATAAGCTAGAAACTAGTTAAATTATAAAAAAGAGCTTTAAATTAACTTTCTAAGTTTTAACTTCTCTATTAGAGAAATATACTAGATCCTTAAGCTAGAAATTATAAAAATAAGAAATAAAGTAAGTAAAATTAAAATAATAAAACTAAGAGATATATATTCTTTATAAAAAGAGATATAAAAATCTAAATATAACTTTATATTAACTAGCTTTTTTTAAAAATATATTAAAGAAATTTAAAATAAATATAAAGTAATAAAAAACTTAAAAATAATATTTAAAAAAGAATTTTATAATTAAAAAATTATATAAATAATTAAAAAGAGAGAAAGAGAGCTTTTTAAATAATTATAATAATAATTAACTTTATAAACTTAAATATTTATAAAAATAATCTTCTTTTTTATAATAAATATTAATTATTTATTATAAAACTTATTAATTTTAGACTTAAGAATAATATTATATTTATTTAATAAAATAGTAAAGTTTAAGAAGTTTTAATATATATTAAAAAATAAGTTTATATATACTAAATTAAATAAGTTATTTATATTTAAATATAAAGAAATTAATATTTAAATATAGAACTTATAAAGTAAGCTTTAAATAATTAATTTAAAAAATATTACTTTCTACTTATAAATTAATACTAATTTAATTTTATTAAGAAAGCTAAAGTAATAAAGATATTAATAAAACTAAAGAAATAATAATAATATTATAAGATATAATAATAATTAAGCTCTTTATAAATTAACTTAATATTATAATTAATATATTATAAAAAGACTATTTATAATAATTAAATAAGTTATATTTATAATAAAATATTTATAATATTACTTTTAAATTAAAAAATTACTAAGTTAAGCTAAGGCTATAAAATAATATTATTAACTAAGCTATTTAAAATTAAAAGCTTTAGAATATTTAATAAATAATATAAATAATATAATTATTAAAGGACTTTTAATAATTAAGTATAATATATATAATATAAGTAAAATAAAATAATAAAAGTATTATAAATTATAAAAATAAGCTTTAAATTTAAAGAAATAAGTTTCTATTAACTTCTATAACTATTTAATAGAAATAATAAATATTATATTTTATATAATAATTATAAATAAGGAAATAGATTTCTATTAGAACTATTACTTTTTAAATTAAAAAGAGAAAAGTTTATTATTAATATTAAAAAACCTAACTTAAATATTTAAGAGAAAATATAATATTAAATTATAAATAATTAAATTAAATACTAAGCTTTAAAGAAATATTTTAATTTATAAATAATTTAAATAATAAAGAATTAAAGTTAAGTTATATACTTTATAAACTTAATAATAAAATAGCTTAAAAGAGTATTCTAGAGCTATAATAAAAGCGAAAGTAAAATTACTAGTTATTAATAGCTAATTATTAATAAAACTATAGCTTAAAATAGTAAAAATAGTTATATTTTTTTAAATTAAATATTAAAATAAGATCTTAAATAGAAGATATTATATAAGAGCTTTTTTTTAAATATCTTTAATATAGAAAAAGATAATTAACTTTAATTTAATTATTTAAAGATATTTAAATATAAAGTATTTATAATAATAGAAGAAGTTTAACTAAAAAATAATATTAATATTTATATATAAAACTAAAGATATAAATTTACTATCTAATTAAATATAACTCTTAAAATATATTTTATATTTAAAATTTATTAATAAATAAGGTTTATATAATATAAAATATAATTTTTAATAAAAAAAGCCTTCTAATATTAATAAAATATAAATAAGAGAATAACTAGTAAATAAATATTAAAGAAATTAAAGTATATTTATATATTTTAATATAATTTAAATAAGTAAATTAAATAATATACTTAATTTAAAATAAGAATAAGCTTAAAATATATTAAATAAACCTTAAAAGCTTATTTAAAAATTTAAAAATTAATAATATAATATATAAAGAAGGAGAGTAAATTAATAATTTAAAATATACTTAAATATACTTTAAACTCTTCTTAATATTATTAGAAAATCTAGCTATAAGCTTCTTAATATATATAATTAAATTAAAAAGCTAGTTATTATCTAAAAACTTAATTATATAAAGAGATAAGATTATAATAAACTAGATCTTCTTATAAAGACTATAGCTATATTTTTAATAAATAATAAAAGTACTATTATAATTAAGGTAATATAATAAAGATATAGTTATAGAAAGTTAAAGTTTAAGTATAAGCTATAAATAACTAAATATACTTTAAACTTTATGTAAGTAGAAATATTATTATAAGAATTTCCTTTTAATATTAAGTTTATATAATAATTTAATTAAATATAAGTTTAAAGTTAAGTTTTATTTAAGTAGAATAAGAGTATTATTTAGAGAATTATAAGTAAATAAAACTCCTAGATAAAGATATTAAAATATAATTTATAAATTAATATTTATAAATACTAGACTATAATAATATCTATATATAGTAAGTTTAATAAATATCAAGTATATATAAAATTTAAAATAAGGCTTTATTATTTAAAAAAATTAATAATAAAAAACTAATATAAAGAAAGCTTATATTATAATACTAATAAGAAAGTTCTTTTAAATATTACTTATAATAATAGTAAGGGTTTAATCTAAAACCTCTTATAATTTAATATTATAAATATATTTATAATACTAACTTATAAAGGAAATATTTATAAAACTACCCTTAGGTTATTAAAGCTAAAAATAAAGATTAGTTCTACTTTTAAAAAAGTACTTTATAAATTATAAATATACCTTTTTTATAGTAAATAGAACTTAAAGATATTCTATAAAACTTAAAATTTAAATTAATTTCTTATAAGTCTTATTATTATATAAAAAGAAGAATATTTATATTCTTCTATATAGATAATATAGTTATTACCTTTAAAAAAGAAGATAAAGAAGCTATAAAGAAAGTAGTAAAAGGCCTTAAATATAGATATAAGCTAACTAATAGAAATAACCTATAATAGTTCTTAAGAATAGAAATTTACTAAAATTAAGATTAAAAGTATATCTAGGTAAATTAGATTATATATTTATAGAAGATATATAAACTTAGAACTATAGATAAAGTAAATAAATCTCTTATAATAAAAATAGAACTCTTTTTAATTAGTAAATATTAAATTTATAAATTAATATAAATAAATTATTAATTTATTATTATATATAGCTATTATTAGTAAATTTAATATTATATTTACTATATTATATCTAGTTAGATTTATAATAAATTTAAGGTAAATAATATATTAAAATAATAAACTAAGTACTATATTATCTTTATATAATATAATTCTATACTTTAAGGTTTAATAAAAGAAATAACTTTATAATCTAGAATAATATATTATTTATAAAAAATATATTAAATAAAAGAAACTCTTAAATATATATAATAAAGCTATTTAAAAATTTAATAAAATAATAAGTAAATAAATAAGATATTATAATTATATTAATAAATAAAGATTAAATTACTTATATTTATATAAATTATAAAAGAAGAAGCTATTTTATTAAAAACTACTTAAAGAATTAAATATTAAAATATAAAACCTAAATCTATACTTTATATATAATAATTAATAAATAATTTAATTTTTTAAAAATTCTCTTAAAAAATTAAAAATAAAACTTAAATATATAAATATTTATAACTACTAATTTAAAGAGTATATTGTAATAATAATAAATATTCTATTTCTTATAAATAAAATATAAAACTTATAGCTAATAATTTAATAAAAGCTCTATAAAGAAACGTAAACTTTAAAGAGAGTTATTATTAACTTAAGCTTATTAATTTAAAGAAATATATTTTAATTTACTAGAAAAAAGATCTTTAAAAATATTTATTTAAAGAAATTGGAAAAAAGAAAAGAGAAAAGAGAGGAAAAGAGGAAATAAGTGTTATAGTAAGAATATAAAGAGTTAAATATCACCTTTATAAGTAAAAATATAGTAAAGTCAAAGAAAATATAATAAAATAAAGAACGTATATACAAAAAATAAAATATGTAAACTAAAGTAAAAATTAATAAAGTAAAGCTTAAAAGATATTTCTATCTAAGATTAGTTAATTAATTAATATAATTACTTAAGTTATATTACTGTTATAGAAGCTCCTTAAATATTATTTATCTCTAGTACTAGCTATACTATCTAATTAAAGTAAATAATAAATATAGAAGTAAAGAACTTTCCTTTCTTCTATAATACTTTTAAAAGATTAAAAAAACTTAAAATAATAAAAATAAAACTTAAATGAAGTCTAAGAACTTATAAAAGTATAGAGATATAATAATAATAGAAGTATTTTATTCTATTAATATAATAACTAATAATAAGAGCTATCAAATTTATTAATAACTATCTATGATAATAGTAATATAATATTAAGCTTAAAAGTACCGAATAATTATTACTAACTTAATTCACAAAAAGAAGAAAAGAAGAAAGAAAGAAAAAAAAGGAAAAATATTATAATTAGTATTTATGGATATGTAGTGAAATATATACATTTAAATCTATATAAGATAACAGTGTAAAGTTATAAAAAAAGAAAAGGAAAAGAAGCTTATAATAAAAAGAGATATCAAATTATTTATAGGTTAAGATTATAGTTATAAGAAAGTCTCGTAAATAAGAAGATAAAACTATTATTATTAAGATATAATAAGATTATATATTAAATAAATAATAAAATAAATGAAATTAAAAAGTATTAAATAATAAAAAGGGTATCTAGCTTCTAGAGATAATAATAACTAAAGTTAAATATAATATAATTAAAAAATAAAGTCTAAGAAGCTCGGATTTAGATCTTAATAGGCTTTAGC
>WBSA01000077.1:0-19342 GCA_009828645.1 Calcarisporium arbuscula
TGCAGTTCACGGAAGCCGGGAAGGACAGGACGATTTGCTTTGATGTCACAGGTCCGCGGAAGCCTGCAAAGAAGATGCTGTCTTCCAATTGCGGAGCAACTTCGAAACAGGAAAAGGCCCATGTGTCGTCATGTGGGGCACTGAGGATAATCAGGCCGTTTTCATCAAACGAGATATCCACCGATGGGTGGATATGAAAGCGCACCGCGACATTGTCGCGACCATTGGCTTTCAAAGCCTTGGCATCGCCACGATAGAAACGGTCGGCACCCTGAATGACGCTGCCATTATGCGAGAGCACAACGCGCCGCTCATGGTAAATACCGAAAAGGCGGGCATAGCCATCATGGCTTGCGACAAAGCCTTGACGTCCAAGGTCTTCCACGCGGTCGCGCTGAACTTTCGTCGGGCCTGCAATAATCGGCGTGCCGATCATGTTGGAGAGGCCTGCATTCAGGCTGAAACGGCAGGATGAAGTGTCATTGATGGTGGCAGTCGAGTGCGCAGCCGTCGAGCGCCCCAACGGGCGAAATTCCGGTGGGCCGTAACGGTCGACACCGGAATTGACGATATAGCGCTGACGGCCCGAAGACATTTCAAAGGCGAGACAGCCCGCATGGGCATCACGCGATGCCGTTACAGGCGGCGGAAGGCCGGTATCGGCGATAATGGTCGTCGCACCCATCGACAGGCGTTCATAGCCCGAATAAGGCGCGTGGGTCAGCGGTGAACCTGCGGTTTCATCGTGACGCAAAACAGAAATGATGCGCTCGGACAGCGTTGGTCCAACACCATTGAAAAGCGCTAGGCTGCCATCCTGATGCCGGAAGAAACGCAGTGCCGGCAACATGCGCTCGACAGCTTCGATCAATGCCTTTGGCGGGGATTCCGTGCCATTGGCATAGGTCTGACGCAGCGGCAGAAGATCGGCCAGCAGTTCAAGGATCGTAACCGGGTTGCGCGAGATATGCCCGCCATCAGGCAGGATCTGGCGCTTCAGCTCATATTCGAGATTGCGACGGGCTGCGCGGGCGGTCGGTGGTGAAACCGGCAAGGCGAGTGCTGCAAAGGCAAGCGCAATGCGCGCACGCAGACGTTCTTCGCCGTCATCCATGGCGGAGGCGACCGTGCGGAGGTAACGCACCTGCATGGCAAGCGAACGCATGAATTTGCGGTAGGCAGGCAGTTCTGCGCCAGAGAGAATGAGGTTGGAATGCTGCAGCCAGGCGATGATGCGCTGCGCCGTTACTTCCGGCGACCAGGCAAGGCCACCGATGCGTTTGCCATAAAGGCGCATCCAGTCATCAACGAGCGCACGCGCATTGGCGGTGGCAAGCTCGCTATTGGCGCTTTTCAAGTGACGCAGCCAGCCAAAGCCCTGAAGGGCTGCTTCCCATTCAGGACTTGGCGGCTCTACTGCAAAGGGCGACATGCCGCCGGTTTCGACGAGGCGACCGGCCAGTGCGAAACGGCCGTGATAGAATTCCTGCGCCAG
Source organism: Calcarisporium arbuscula (assembly GCA_009828645.1). Classification (NCBI taxonomy): domain Eukaryota; kingdom Fungi; phylum Ascomycota; class Sordariomycetes; order Hypocreales; family Calcarisporiaceae; genus Calcarisporium; species Calcarisporium arbuscula. The sequence goes on from WBSA01000077.1 coordinate 1,496, forward strand.
CTGCGGGTCGGCAACGCGAAGATCAGGAGGTGCAATGAGGATGCGCTCCGGTGTGAAGCCGGTGAAACGCCAGCGAAAAAGCGGGCCCATGCGCAGGCGACGGCTAAACTTGCGCCAAGCCTGTGCAACAGCCAGTCCCCAAAGATGCGGGGTTTCGCTCAACGCGACTGCCACCCTCTCATTCTCCGTATTCAAATTCATTCGCAATGGACCCGATAAGGCAGGTCCGTCCTTTCATGGCATGATGTATCGAAATGCTGGTTTCCAGATTTCGGAATCATGCATTCTTAGAATCGTCGATAATGGTGAATCGAGTGTTAACCATAATGGGCGCAGGGCACCCATTATGCCAAATTCATCGATTTTAATCAGCAGTTGCTAACTGATTAAAGCGCGTCGCAATTTTTCGTATTCAAGAGATGCGCTTTAAGTCATTGTTTGTACGCATGTCGTTATCGGATCGAAGCGGGATCAGAAATTAGTCCAGTGGACTAATTTCCCCGCGAAGGCGGTTCCCACTTTTCCGCGACATGCTTTAGGCCTTGCGTCTGAAACGAGCGGCGAAAAAGCCGTCCATGCCTGCCATATTCGGATTGCCATCAAAATTTTCAGCGGGCAGATCGGCAGGGGTCGACCGCAGGAAGCCTTCTTTGGTGATCAAACCTTCAAGACCGGGGCATTCTTCAAGCGTAATCGGATAGGCTTCAATGGCCGGATTTTTGAGCGCATTACGGGCCATGTCCTCGCCCTCCTGCGGATGCAGCGAGCAATTAGAGAACAATACTGTGCCGCCGGGTTTCACAAGCGTGATGGCCTTATCAAGCATTTTGGCCTGAAGGGTCGCAAGCTTCTTAATATCCTGTGGTGTCTTGGTCCATGGCACATCCGGGTGACGGCGCACGGTGCCGGTGGATGAGCAGGGCGCATCCAGCAGTACGGCATCAAACAACGTATCCGGCTTAAAATCCATCATATTGCTAGCAACCGTGCGGGCTTTTAGGCCCAAACGTTCCAGGTTGCCGTCAAGGCGCTTGAGGCGGTTTTCAGACATATCAAGGGCTGTCACATCGGCACCTTGAAGCACAAGCTGTGCTGTCTTGCCACCCGGTGCTGCACAAAGATCGGCTACGCGCTTGCCCTTGATGTCGCCCATCAGGCGCGCTGGCAGGCTTGCGGCGGCATCCTGTACCCACCAATCGCCCTCGGCAAAACCGGGCAGGTCGGTGAGGTTGCCCGCAACCGTCTCAAGACGGACAGAACCGTTAGGCAAGGCTACACCGCCGAGTTTCTCTGCCCATTCCTTCGGATCACTCTTAACGGTGAAATCGATTGGTGGCTCGTAACCATGCATGGTCAAAATAGCTTCGGTTTTTTTCGGGCCATAGGAATCGGTAAGGCTTCTTGAAAACCATTCCGGCACATTTTTTTCAGGCTGCAATGTGTGCTCGAGTGCACGCTCTTTGTTGCGCGACAGACGGCGCAGAAGAGCGTTCACCAGACCTGCATATTTACGATTACGCGGGTCATAATTCGCCGCTTCAACGGCCAGGTCAACGGCAGAGTGATCGGGCAGGTTGAGATAGAAAATCTGCGCGACGGCTACATGCAACAGGTGTTTGAGCGCATGCGCGTTTTCTGGCAATGGGCGGTCGAGACGCTTGTTGATTGCTCGATCAATGCTACCGCGATTGCGTAGCGCCGAGCCCAAAATAGCGCGAACGAGCGAACGGTCGCGTGGCTCAAGTGCCAGATACTGGGGATGGCCATGGCTGTTATCGGTCAGACCGTCGAGCGATGTGTTCTTTTCAATCACTGCACCAAGCAGGCGGGCCGCAGTGAGACGTGCGGCAAGACCGGGCCGTTGTTGTTCGGCACGGTCTGCGACGTAGTCATGTGTCTGCTGCTTGTTATTTCCACGCTTTGGCGCAGGTTTCTTATCGTTCACGCTGTTCTACTTTATCTAACGCTTGGGATGCGTTTCTACGACCACGGGCCTCGGTAGCCAGAATTGGAACCGGAACCACCACTGTTATTTTTGTCTGCATTACCACTAGTTTGTCCCCAAGGACCACTGTTTTGTGCAGGGGCTGTGTTGCGCTGCGTCATTCCAGCCGAGCGAATACCCATTTCTGCAGCCATCTGCTCCAGCGCCTGAATACGATTATCCGTGTCCGGATGTGTCGAAAACAGGTTGTCTGCACCACGTCCGCTCAGCGGGTTGATGATAAACATATGGGCAGTTGCCGGGTTGTGCTCGGCTTCCTCATTGACAACAGACTTAGCGCCACGGGCGATCTTGCCAAGGGCGGATGAGAGCCAGAGCGGGTTGCCGCAGATTTCAGCACCGCGACGGTCGGCGGCATATTCGCGGGTACGGCTTACCGCCATCTGCACGATCATCGCCGCAAAAGGAGCCACGATCATTGCAAGAATTGTACCGATGACGCCGATAATCCCATTGCCGTTTTCGCGGTTTCCGCCGAGGAAAAATGCAAAATTGCCGAGCATGGAAATGGCACCGGCAAGTGTGGCCACGATTGTCATGGTCAGCGTATCGCGGTTCTGAACATGCGCCAGCTCATGTGCCATCACGCCCGCAACTTCTTCCGGTGTCAGTCGATTGAGAAGGCCGGTTGTGGCTGCGACGGCCGCATTTTCCGGGTTTCGGCCCGTTGCAAAGGCATTGGGCTGGTCTTCGTGGATAATATAGACCTTTGGCATCGGCAGGCCCGCATTGGCAGCAAGCCCCCTGACCATACGATAATAATCGGAGCCGGAACGCTCATCGACTTCCTGCGCATTGTACATGCGCAGCACCATCTTGTCGGAATTCCAGTAGCCAAACAGGTTCATCGCAACAGCGACCACCAGTGCGATCATCATGCCGCCGCCGCCGCCCAGCAAATAGCCGATGCTCATGAACATGACTGTCATGAGAGCAATCAGCATGGCAGTTTTCGTCATATTCATGCGTATAGGTCTCCGGTTCAGCAACAGTTTACTTAATCGGGGTTTTGCTTCCCCGTCAGGTTTAACTATATGATGGGTATGAAATGCCTGATCTTCAATAATGGGCTCTAATAACGGATCGCAAACAGATGACCGATAAGTTCAACGAACCCGCCAACGACGATAATGCCGAACCACGCAAGTTTGAAGATTTGCCACCGGCAGCCCAGCGCGCGCTGAAAGAAGCGGAAGAGCGCCGCGCGAGTGAGAATGCCGAAAAGCTACCGCGTGAAATTGGCGGTCGCGGCGGCAAAGATCCAGCGCGCTTTGGCGACTGGGAGATTAAAGGGCGGACCATCGACTTCTAAGTTTGGGATATTTCCGTTTCTGCGGCCTGCAAATCGCGTTCTTTTGCGCTTCCGGTGCTCATGTACCCAAAAGTACACTCCGCTCCGGTTCTCGAAGATCACGATTTTCGGCATGCAGGAACGAAAATCTCATCAAACTAGGGCGCATTTACAGGCTCCGTTAATAAAGAAAAAGCCCCGGTTTCCCGGGGCTTTTTATTATTTCTTGTTCTGGCGGTTTTCGATCAGATCGTCCACGACGCCCGGATCGGCGAGTGTCGACGTATCGCCCAGTGAGCCGAACTCGTCTTCAGCGATCTTGCGCAGAATACGGCGCATGATCTTGCCCGAGCGGGTCTTTGGCAGGCCCGGCGAGAACTGGATCTTGTCCGGCGTTGCAATCGGGCCGATTTCCTTACGTACATGGCTTACCAGCTCTTTGCGCAGAGCGTCTTCGTCCTGCACGGCTTCGCCGGTCATCAGTGTGACATAGCAATAGATGCCCTGGCCCTTGATCGGGTGCGGGTAGCCGACAACAGCGGCTTCCGAAACCGAGTGATGCGAGACGAGTGCCGACTCGATTTCCGCTGTGCCAAGACGATGGCCGGAAATATTGAGCACGTCATCGACGCGGCCTGTGATCCAGTAGTAACCGTCTTCATCACGGCGGCAGCCGTCGCCGGTGAAATACTTGCCCTTATAGGTCGAGAAGTAGGCTTCGATGAAGCGCTTGTGATCGCCGTAAAGGGTACGCATCTGGCCCGGCCAGCTATCGATGATGCAGAGATTGCCGTCGGTCGCACCTTCGACAATCGCGCCTTCATTGTCCACCAGCTGCGGCTTTACGCCAAAGAAAGGACGCGTCGCAGAACCCGGCTTGAGGTCCGTTGCGCCCGGTAATGGCGTGATCAGTATACCGCCGGTTTCCGTCTGCCACCATGTATCAACGATTGGCGAATGCTGATCGCCGACCACGTTGTAATACCATTCCCAAGCTTCCGGGTTGATCGGTTCGCCGACCGAGCCGAGAAGGCGCAGCGTTGAACGCGATGAGCGGGTGACGAATTCGTCGCCAGCGCCCATCAGTGCGCGGATCGCCGTTGGTGCGGTGTAGAAGATGTTGACGTGGTGCTTGTCCACCACTTCCCAGAAACGACCCTGATCAGGGAAGTTTGGCACACCTTCAAACATCAGTGTGGTGGCGCCGTTAGCCAGCGGTCCGTAGACGATATAGGAATGGCCTGTGACCCAGCCCACATCCGCGGTACACCAGTAGATGTCGCCATCATGATAGTCGAAGACATATTGATGGGTCATCGAAGCGTAGACAAGATAGCCGCCGGTGGTGTGCAGCACACCCTTTGGCTTGCCGGTGGAGCCGGAAGTGTAGAGGATGAACAGCGGATCTTCCGCGTTCATTGGTTCCGGTTCGCAGGTCGGTTCGACGCTTGCGACTTCCTGATGATACCAGAGATCGCGGCCCGGTCCCCAGCTGACCTTGCCGCCGGTACGGCGCACAGTCAGGACCTTGTTGACCATCACATATTGCTTGGCAGCGATGTCGATAGCGGTATCGGTGTTTTCTTTCAGTGGAACCGGCCTGCCGCCGCGCACGCCTTCATCCGCCGTGATGACGAAAGTGGATTCACAGTCAACGATACGACCGGCCAGTGCTTCCGGCGAAAAGCCAGCAAAGACGACGGAATGCACCGCACCAATACGGGCGCAGGCGAGCATTGCGTAAGCTGCTTCCGGGATCATCGGCAGATAGATGGTGACGCGATCACCCTTCTTGACGCCATGCTTCTTCAGCACATTGGCAAGGCGGCAGACATTTTCATGCAGCTCGCGATAGGTGATCTTCTTGTCGATATAAGGATTGTCACCTTCCCAGATGATCGCAACCTTATCGCCACGGCTTTTCAGATGACGGTCGATACAGTTGTAGGAGACGTTAGTTACGCCATCCTCATACCACTTGATCGAAACATCGCCATTGAAATCGGTGTTCTTGACTTTGGTGAAGGGTTTGAACCAATCAATCCGTCGGCCGTGCTTGGCCCAGAATCCATCCGGGTCGGTCACGCTCTCATTGTACCATTCGAGATACTTCTCGTTATCTATGAGCGTGTTCTTCTTTGCCCCCGGCAGAACAGGGTAAAGCTTTTCCGACATGTCATCCTCCTTGCTGTACGGCGATCCTCCCGCCGTAATCGATAGCTCGCATCGGGGCGAAGCTATCGCCAGACTCATCTACATTCCGTCTGGCTAAACGTAAATTAGACATTGGGATCGACTATGGTCCAGAGTGACGCAGCACAAAAATATGATCAACGTGGCAGCACTCATCTTGATATGGTGCTAACATATTGTTTTTACTATTTAAAAACTATTTTTGACGAGTATAATTATTGTCGGAGCCTCTCAATGTTCACAATAGGCTCCCTATAAAAAGGGGAAATCGCTATGACGACATCCGCTTTTAATTCAAAGCCCGCCCTCGGTGCGAAGTCGGCTTTTGAGCTCCAGCTTGCCGGTTACGGTCTGACAACGGCAAAGCTTTTCTACCACATGCCTGATCATCCGCATCTGCTGCAGCTCTTTGTCTGGCAGGATTATGATATCGCGCCAGATTTCCCCGTGCTGCACCACTTCATAGAGTTCTGGAAGGAGAAGATCGACGGTCCGCTGCATTCAGTGGTCTATGTTCACTGCAAGCTGCTTGGTCCGTCTGACTGGAAACATTTGCAGGGAGAGATGCTTTTGCATTGACCGAAGCTCCTCTATGATTGGCATCATGGTCTGATTTCAGCGAGGATTAAGGCTCATCAAATGGCGTTTGTGCATCTTTCTCACCCGGAAAAAGCGCTGCTCTACGCCTCCAAGACATTGCTTGGCTGTCTGATCTGCTGGTTTGGATTGCAATGGGCGGGGATTGAGCATCCGATATGGGCGGTGATTACCGTTCTCATCATTTCCGATCCCGATGTCCGCACCACGCTTGCGCTTTCGCAAGCACGCGCCATCAATACGGCAGTGGGATGCATGATCGGTATGATCACGATCTGGCTCGTGGGATATTCGCCGATTGCCAGTCTGTTTGGAGCAGCATTAACCGTCTTCGTGATCCTGATGATCGACCGTTATCCGGTCAATTGGCGTCTGGCGCCCGCAACCGTGGTAATTGTGATGGATGCGGGACGCTTTGCTCAAACGCGCAATGAAGAGCTTCTGCTCGCACTATCGCGGCTCATCGAGATAGCGCTCGGGTGCGTGGTCGCAATCATTCTGGCCTGGATTTACACCAAACTTATTGAGAAGGTGCGTGCGCACCGGCAGCCTCCACGGCCTCAAGCAGAAGGCGAATAGCTTCTGCTGCCGAAAATCGCCGACCCCACGCGCACTGAAGTTGCGCCGAAACCGATAGCGGTTTCATAATCACCCGACATGCCCATGGAGAGCTTTTCAACGCCTGCGGCGCGGGCAAGCTTTTCAAGCAGTGCAAAATGCGGCCCCGGATTTTCATCTGCAGGCGGGATGCACATCAGGCCTTCGATGGATAGGCCATGTTCGGTGCGGCAGCGTTCGACAAAGCTGACTGCTTCTTTTGGCGGGATGCCAGCCTTTTGTTCTTCAAGGCCGGTATTGACCTGTACATAGAGCTTCGGGCTTTTGCCCTGCTTTTTGATCTCGACGGCTAAGGCGGCGGCGATCTTTTCGCGGTCGACGGTTTCGATCACGTCGAAGAGGGCCACGGCGTCTGCTGCCTTGTTGGATTGCAGCGGTCCGATCAGATGCAGCTCGATGCCCGAATAGGCTTCACGTAAGCCGGGCCACTTGGCTAGAGCTTCCTGAACGCGGTTTTCACCAAAGATCCGTTGGCCGAGATCAAGTGCCGGGCGAATTTCATCGGCTTCGAAGGTTTTTGAAACCGCCACCAGTGTTACGGAGCCCTTTTTGCGCAGCGCTTCTTTTTCTGCATTGGCAATCGCGGTCTTGACCGTGTTCAGGTTCGCACCAATATCTGACCCAATATCTGACATGGAATTCTCGCTTTCAGGCTTTTAAGTCCGCAAAAGGTTGACGCTCTCGCCAATACGTGGTGAAGGTCGCCATTAAATATCGACTCTCCTTATTGCATCACCTTCGTACGAGTAAATACGCTCATGGCATCCGAACGTTATAATCCGCGTGTGGCGGAAGCTCATTGGCAGAAAATCTGGGAAGAAAACCAGACTTTCGAAACCGACAACAGCGATCCCCGCGAGAAGTACTACGTCCTAGAAATGTTCCCTTATCCATCAGGGCGCATTCACATGGGCCATGTGCGCAACTATGCGATGGGTGACGTTGTTGCCCGCTACAAGCGCGCCAAGGGTTTCAACGTGCTTCATCCGATGGGCTGGGATGCGTTCGGTATGCCTGCGGAAAACGCGGCGATGCAGAACAAGGTGCATCCGAAGGAATGGACCTACCAGAACATCGACACGATGAAGCGTCAGCTGAAATCCATGGGCCTGTCACTCGACTGGTCGCGTGAATTTGCGACCTGCGATGTCGAGTATTACCATCGTCAGCAGATGCTGTTCATCGATCTGTTTGAAAAAGGTCTGGTGACGCGTAAGACGTCCAAGGTCAACTGGGACCCGGTCGACAACACGGTGCTTGCCAATGAGCAGGTGGTGGATGGTCGCGGCTGGCGCTCTGGTGCGCTGGTCGAACAGCGCGAGCTGACACAGTGGTTCTTCAAAATCACCGATTTCAGCGAAGATCTGCTGGCGGGTCTCGACACGCTTGACCAGTGGCCGGAAAAAGTCCGCGTCATGCAGAAGAACTGGATTGGCAAGTCGGAAGGCCTGCAGGTTCGTTTTGCGCTGAATGCGTCGACCGCACCTGCTGGCTTCTCAGAAGTTGAAGTTTACACGACCCGTCCGGACACACTGTTCGGTGCGGCTTTCGTGGCGATCTCTGCCGATCACCCACTGGCGAAGAAGCTTGCAGAAAACAATGCCTCGCTCACCGGTTTCATTGATGAGTGCCATCAGCATGGCACGTCGCTCGCAGCGCTTGAAACCGCTGAAAAGAAGGGCTTCGATACCGGCATCAAGGTCAAGCACCCGTTCGATGAGAATTGGGAACTGCCGCTCTATGTCGCCAATTTCGTGTTGATGGAATATGGCACTGGCGCTGTCTTCGGCTGTCCTGCACATGATCAGCGCGATCTGGATTTTGCCAATAAATATTCGCTGAAAGTGACGCCGGTTGTCCTGCCGAAGGGCGAGGACGCTGCAAGCTTCAGTGTGGGCGAAACGGCCTATACCGACGATGGCGTGATGATCAATTCGCGCTTCCTCGATGGCATGACGCCTGAAGCAGCTTTTGCCGAAGTGGCGGAGCGTCTGGAAAAGACCGAGCTCGATGGCCGCCCGCAGGCTGAACGCAAAGTTCAGTTCCGTCTCCGTGACTGGGGTATTTCGCGTCAGCGTTACTGGGGCTGCCCGATCCCGATGATCCATTGCGAAAGCTGTGGCGTCAATCCGGTGCCGCGTGCCGATCTTCCAGTCAAGCTGCCGGATGATGTCGAGTTTGACCGCCCGGGCAATCCGCTCGACCGTCATGCGACTTGGCGTCATGTGAAGTGCCCGAAATGCGGTGGCGAAGCTCGTCGCGAAACGGACACGATGGATACGTTCGTCGATTCGTCCTGGTATTACACGCGCTTCACCGCGCCGTGGGAAAACGAGCCGACAGATCGTGCGATTGCCGATCGCTGGTTGCCTGTCGATCAGTATATCGGTGGTGTTGAGCACGCGATCCTGCATCTGCTCTATTCGCGCTTCTTTACCCGCGCCATGAAAGTGGCAGGCCATGTCGGTATCGATGAGCCATTCAAGGGCCTGTTTACGCAGGGCATGGTGGTGCATGAAACCTATAAGGCCGATGGTCAGTGGGTTGCGCCTGCCGATATCCGCATCGAAGACGTTGACGGCAAGCGCGTCGCAACGCTCATCGAAGGTGGAGCGCCGGTCGAAATCGGTTCGATTGAAAAAATGTCGAAGTCGAAGAAGAATGTGGTCGATCCTGACGACATTATTTCGTCTTACGGCGCCGATACTGCGCGCTGGTTCATGCTGTCAGACAGCCCGCCGGAACGCGACGTCATCTGGACGGAAGCCGGTGCCGAAGGCGCGCATCGTTTCGTACAGCGCGTCTGGCGTCTGGTTTCGGAAGCCGCTGCTGGCTTGAAGGATATAGCGCCAAAGGCTGGCACGCAGGGCGATGCGCTCACCGTATCAAAGGCTGCGCATAAGACTGTTCAGGCTGTTGGTGACGACATCGAAAAGCTCGCCTTCAACCGAGCTGTTGCCCGCCTTTACGAGCTGGTCAACACGCTTGCAGCGCCACTGCAGCAGGTTGCAGCCGATAAGGCTGACGACGAGCTGAAAGCTGCATTGCGTGAAGCGACCGAAATGCTGGTTATGATGCTTGCACCAATGATGCCCCATCTGGCTGAACAATGTGCAATTGAACTGGGTGGCAAGATTGCCGGTCAGGAAACACTGGTCGCCCGCGCAGCATGGCCGAAGTTCGATGCGGCTCTGATCGTGGAAAACGAGATCGTTCTGCCGGTTCAGATCAACGGTAAGAAGCGTGGGGATTTGACAATCGCGCGCGACGCTGATCAAGCTACAATCCAGCAGGCGGTGCTCGAACTTGACTTCGTCAAGGCCGCGCTCGAAGGGGGCTCGCCGAAGAAGATCATCGTGGTTCCGCAAAGGATCGTCAATGTCGTTGCCTGATCGCTTTATTTCAGCATTTAAGGCCTTTCGTGTCGCAATCGCTGCTCTTGGAGCAGCGGTTCTGATTGCAGGCTGTACAGTGCATCCGCTTTATTCGTCAGGTGGTGCCGGTGGCACGATCGGTGGCAGTGTTGCACCCGATATGCGCAGCAAGCTCGCGTCGATTGCCATCGACCCGGCAGGCAATGTGTTCCAGCAACAGGTTCGTAATCGCCTGATCTTCCTTTTGGGAGGTGGTGCTGGCGAACCTGCGACTCCGAGCTATCGTCTCAGCCTTGGCCTCAGCGCAAATACGCTGAATGCCGTGAGTGTCGATATCGGCGATCAGACCGACCGTACCGGCCGTCCATCCGCTGGTATCGTGAAGGCTACGTCGAGCTACGTATTGCGTGACAAGGATGGCAAGCCTCTTGTCTCCGGCACACGTACCGCTGGTGCATCTTTCGACCGTCCGCGTCAGGAATTCGCCAACCTGCGTGCGCAGCGTGATGCGACCAAGCGTGCAGCCGAAGAACTGGCCGAGCAGATCTATCTCGCACTTGCAATGCAGATGTCGAAGCTCTGAGCGCGTCAGCTTGTTTGAGTTTGAAAAGGCGGCGCACGGCTCGCTTCATTTTCGGCAAAAGGCTATCGCTCGCTTCGGTCTGTCCGGTTTGATCTGGGGCAGGTCACGGTCTTTGTCGGTGAAAACGGCGCTGGAAAATCCAATCTCTATCGCGCCCTGCAGCTCGTGAAAGCTGCTGCAGAAGGCACATTCTCAACCGAGATCGTGCGCGAAGGCGGTATGCAATCTGCCATGTGGAGCGGCACCCGACGCAAACACGAACCAGCGCGAATCATCCTTGAGGCTGAATTTGAAGATGAACGCCTCGCTTCGCGCCTGTCTTACCGTGTCGAAGCAGGACTCCCGCCGCCGGTATCGGGCGCTTTTCCGTTTGAGCCGCAGATCAAGGAAGAGCAGCTCAATCTTGACACCGGGCGACGTCCGGTTGATCTGATGGACCGCAAAGGGCCAGCAGTTTTTGCGCGTGACGGCGAGGGGCGGCGGACCGAGCACCCGAGCCGCCTTTTAACATCGGAGAGCGGTCTCTCCGTCTTGGGACAGTCAGGGCATTATCCGGAGATCGGTGATCTCGCAGCGCAAATGCGCGGCTGGCGCTTCTATCATGGCTTCAGAAGCGACCGCGATGCACCGGTGCGTCAGCCATCAATTGCCGCAACCGCTGCGATGCTCGATGAAGACGGCAGCAATCTGGCTTCGGTCTTTGCGACGCTTGCCCATATCCGTCAGGATACGGTCGATCTTGATCATCTGATTGCCGGTGCGCTGGAAGGTGCAAAGCTGGTCATTCCGTATCCGGAAGAAACTGCAACATTTGGCCTTAATTTTCCGGCCTTTCCGCCACGCGTATTTCGGCCGGGCGAGCTATCTGACGGGCAGATACGTCTGCTCGCGCTTGCAGGCGCACTTCTGTCCTATCGGCTGCCGCCTTTGATTGCTCTGAACGAGCCGGAGGCCAGCCTGCATCCTGACATGATTCCATCGCTTGCGAAGATGATCGCGCGCGCTTCCGAGCGCAGTCAGATATGGGTGGTCACGCATTCGGCCCGGCTCGCGGAAGCCATTACGGAATATTGCGGCAGCAGGCCGATCCATGTTGCCAAGCATGACGGCGAAACTGAACTTGGATAAACAAAAACGGCGGATCAATGATCCGCCGTTTTACATTCTAATCAGTAGACTGATTAAGCAATTTTCTGACCGGTCTTCGCCCAGTCGGCGAGGAAGGTTTCGAGGCCCTTGTCGGTCAGCGGATGCTTGACGAGTGCCTTGAGTGTTGCCGGAGGCGCGGTAACGACGTCGGCGCCGATGAGAGCTGCTTCCTTGACGTGGTTTACGGTACGAACCGAAGCGGCGAGGATTTCAGTGCGGAAATCGTAGTTGTCGAAAATGGTACGGATTTCAGCAATCAGTTCCATGCCGTTGACGCCCATGTCATCAATGCGGCCGATGAATGGCGATACGAAGGTCGCGCCTGCTTTTGCTGCGAGCAGAGCCTGATTGGCCGAGAAGCAGAGCGTCACGTTGGTCTTGTGACCATCGGAGGTCAGTGCCTTACAAGCCTTGAGGCCATCGAGCGTCAGTGGCAGCTTGATGCAGATATTATCTGCGATCTTGGCAATGACGGCAGCTTCCTTCATGATCTGCTCGTATTCTGTTCCAGCAACTTCAGCCGAAACCGGGCCCTTGACGAAGGAGCAGATTTCTTTTGTTACTTCGAGAATATCGCGGCCAGACTTGAGGATCAGCGACGGGTTGGTGGTCACGCCATCGACCAGTCCGAGGTCGTTGAGTTCGCGGATTTCCTTGACGTCCGCAGTGTCGACGAAAAACTTCATAACAGCGTTCCTCCATAATGAGCGCGGGGTGTTGTGGGAAACTAAATCCATTTAATTCCCGGAAGGTGGCTTTTCTTTAGCGCAAAGCCACGCCAAGGTCACGCAATCATGTCGAAAGATTCGCACGATATTTTGAGCCTTTTCGCGGAACCCACTCCGAGTGTGGTGCCGGTGCTTGTACCCATGCCCGCGGAGCGGCCTTATTCTTATATGGTGCCGGAGGGAATGCATGTCCAGCCCGGTTCAATCGTGCGCGTGCCGTTGGGGCCGCGCAAGGTTGCGGGAATCGTTTGTGATGGCGCGACCGATGCTGTTGACGCCAAGAAGTTGCGTGCAATTTCTGAAGTTTTCGATTGCCCGCCTGTGGATGCTCAGATGCTGCGTTTCATGCGCTGGGCCGCCGATTATACGCTTTCGCCGCCCGGAATGGTGGCGCGCATGGTGCTTCGCGCGCCCGCAGCCTTTGATCCTGAGCCGAAAGTACCGGGGCTTCGTTACAATGGTCACGAGCCGGAGCGCATGACGGATGCCCGCGCCCGGGTGATGGAACTGGCACGCGACGGTTTGGCGTGGACCCGCTCTGGGTTGGCCCATGCCGCTGGTGTCTCGCTGACCGTTGTGGATGGTCTGAAAACGCAGGGCGTGTTTGAGGAAGTGATGCTTCCGCCGCCTGCTGTCGTTGCCGCGCCGGATACGGATTATTCGCGGGCCACACTGTCGGAGGATCAGCAGGCTGCTGCCGAAATGTTGGCCGAATCGGTTGAGGAAGACTCTTTCTCAGTTTCACTGCTTGATGGTGTGACCGGCTCCGGCAAAACCGAAGTCTATTTTGAGGCCGTCGCCAAGGCGCTCGAGATGGGCAAGCAGGTGCTGATTCTTTTGCCGGAAATTGCGCTGACACAACAGTTTCTCGACCGCTTTCATGATCGCTTCGGGGCAAAGCCTGCCGAGTGGCACTCCGATCTTGCGCCGCGCACACGCGAGCGCGTCTGGCGGCAGATTGCGGAGGGAACCGTGCGTGTGGTCGCCGGTGCTCGTTCGGCATTGTTTTTGCCGTTCAAGGAGCTTGGCCTGATTGTGGTCGATGAAGAACATGATCCGGCTTACAAACAGGAAGATCGCGTCTTCTATAATGCGCGCGATATGGCGGTCGTGCGTGGCCATATTGGCGGTTTTCCAGTGATATTGGCATCGGCAACGCCTTCTATCGAAAGTCAGGTGAATGCCGATCAGGGGCGCTACAAGCGAATCAAGCTCTATGGTCGCTACGCGGAAGCGGCACTTCCGACACTGAAGACTATTGATATGCGGCGCTCTCCGCCTCCGCCGGGACGGTTTTTGTCGCCAGCCTTGACCGAGGCTGTGGGTAAGACTGTTGAGCGCGGCGAACAGGCGCTGCTGTTTCTCAACAGGCGGGGCTACGCGCCGCTCACGCTTTGCCGTGTTTGCGGTCACCGTTTCCAGTGCCCGCAATGTTCAAGCTGGCTGGTTGAGCACCGTTTTCGTGGGCAGTTGATGTGCCATCAGTGCGGCTATCATGAGCCAGTGCCGGAAGCTTGCCCGGAATGCGGTACGCTTGACCATCTGGTTGCCTGTGGACCGGGTGTTGAACGCATTGCCGAGGAAGTGGCTGCAACTTTCCCGGATGCGCGAATCATTGTTCTTTCGTCGGATATGGCGGGCGGCGTTAAGCGCCTTCGGCTTGAACTGGATGCCATTGCCAAGGGCGAGGCGGATATTGTCATCGGCACGCAGCTCGTGGCCAAGGGGCATAACTTCCCAAACATGACGCTTGTGGGCGTTGTGGATGCCGATCTCGGGCTTGCCAATGGCGATCCGCGTGCAGCCGAACGCACTTTCCAGCTGCTCAATCAGGTGACAGGCCGCGCAGGCCGAACAGGCCGCAAGAGCCTTGGTCTGCTTCAGACCTATCAGCCTGACCATCCGGTGATGCGAGCTATCGTCAGCGGTGATTCGGAAGCGTTTTATGCGCGGGAAATCGAAGAGCGCGAACGAAGTGCCCTGCCACCATTCGGACGACTTGCCGCGCTGATTATATCCGCTGACAACCGGCCTGATGCTGAAAATCATGCGCGCGCGTTAAGGCGTGCAGCACCTCATTCTTCTGAGGTTTCGGTGCTTGGTCCAGCTGAAGCGCCGCTTGCACTGGTGCGTGGCAGGCATCGGTTCCGCATCCTCGTTCACGGAACGAAAAGGGCGGATATTCAAGGGTTTATCCGTGCGCTTCTTGCAGCTGCACCCAAAGAGCGTGGCTCTATCCGGGTGCAGGTGGATATTGATCCGCAGAGCTTCCTGTAGCGTCCAAAGCTATGGAAACGCGTCGGGTTTTTCGCTATAGCGCTTGAAACCAAGAGGTGAAACGCAATGGAATTTTATCTCCCCATGACCACCGGCGAGTGGCTTGCCTGGAGTGCTGCGGTCGTAACGGCGCTAGCGGGACTGATCATGCTTTTTGCGCCGGGCATCACCATGAAGCTGCTGCGTCTTCAGCCAATCAACGCGCGTCCGGAAGCTTATAGCTCCATCCGCGCTGTTCTGGCCGGTCCTTATCTTGGCGTCGGGCTCGGTTGTCTCATCTTCGCACAACCTTTTCTCTGGGTTGTGCTGGGTGCCGTATGGGGATTTGCGCTCTTCGGCCGCTTCATTTCAATGATGTCGGATAAAAGCGCAACTTTTTACAACATTGTTGCTGCCGTCATCGAATTTTTGCTTGCCGCCGGACCTTTGCTTTACGCTTTTGGTTTCGTCAGCTGAGAAGCCAGGTAAGGGCAGGGCGGAGGCGAGAGTCGAGGCCAAGTTGCCGTGCTAAAAAGCATCCTGCTTCATTAGTGGGCTTGGTTAGTAGTTTTCTAACCTAAAATTGCGGCAAAACTTACACAAAAGTGCGGGATTCGCGTGTTGCGAGTCCGGTTCGTCTATGCTAGACGGCAATCACATTTCGGTGTTGTCGCGCTCGCGCGTCAGGGGTTCCCCGGAAACATTCAATAAAATCATCTGCTTGGGCCTTTTGGTCCTGCTGAACTCCCAAAAAGATGGTTTCAACGTAGAGAGCAGGTTGTTCGTGGCAGAAACGTCTTCGCTCATTTCAGGTGTCGCACAGCGTTACGCCGGATCGTTGTTTGAGCTCGCGCTCGATGCAAAATCCGTTGCTGCTGTGGAAAAAGATCTTGGCCGTTTCGAGGCGCTTCTGAGCGGAAGCGAAGACCTGAAGCGTCTGATTTCCAGCCCGGTCTTCAATGCTGAAGACCAGCTTCACGCCATTGGCGCGATTGCTGACAAGGCTGGCATCAAAGGTCTGGTCGGCAATTTCCTGCGCGTCGTGGCGTCTAATCGTCGCCTGTTTGCGCTGCCGGGCATCATCGCCGCTTTCCGTGAGATTGCAGCTGAACATCGCGGCGAAGTTTCCGCAGATGTTATTTCTGCGCATGAGCTGACGAGCGCTCAGCAGAACGAATTGAAGGCAACGCTGAAGAGCGTGGCCGGCAAGGACGTGACGATCAATGTCACCGTAGATCCTTCGATCCTCGGCGGGCTTGTCGTCAAAATGGGTTCGCGTCAGATCGACACGTCCCTTCGCACTAAACTTTCTTCTCTCAAGCTTGCACTGAAAGAGGTCGGCTGATGGACATCCGCGCCGCGGAAATTTCCGCTATCCTGAAAGAGCAAATCAAGAACTTCGGCAAGGAGGCTGAGGTCTCCGAAGTCGGTCAGGTTCTGTCCGTCGGCGACGGTATCGCCCGCGTTTACGGTCTGGACAATGTTCAGGCTGGCGAAATGGTCGAATTCCCTGGTGGTATTCGCGGCATGGCGCTTAACCTTGAAACCGACAATGTCGGTGTGGTTATTTTCGGTGCCGACCGTGACATCAAGGAAGGCGACGTCGTCAAGCGTACCGGAGCGATCGTTGACGTTCCAGTCGGTCCAGGCCTGCTCGGCCGCGTTGTCGATGCTCTCGGCAATCCAATCGACGGCAAGGGCCCAATCGTTGCTACTGAGCGTCGCCGCGTCGACGTCAAGGCACCAGGCATCATTCCGCGTAAGTCGGTTCATGAGCCAATGTCGACCGGCCTCAAGGCTGTTGACGCTCTGATCCCTGTTGGTCGTGGTCAGCGCGAGCTGGTCATCGGTGACCGTCAGACCGGCAAGACCGCTATCATTCTCGATACCTTCCTTAACCAGAAGCCAATCCACGACAACGGCCCAGATAGCGAAAAGCTTTATTGCGTTTACGTTGCTATCGGCCAGAAGCGTTCGACTGTTGCTCAGTTCGTTAAGGTTCTCGAAGAACGCGGCGCTCTCGAATATTCCGTCGTGATCGCGGCTACCGCTTCCGATCCGGCTCCGATGCAGTATCTTGCACCATTCGCAGGCTGCGCCATCGGCGAATATTTCCGTGACAATGGCCAGCACGCTCTGATCGGCTATGACGATCTTTCCAAGCAGGCTGTTGCTTATCGTCAGATGTCGCTTCTGCTTCGTCGTCCTCCGGGCCGTGAAGCTTACCCAGGCGACGTTTTCTATCTGCACTCGCGTCTTCTCGAGCGCGCTGCAAAGCTCAACGACGAAAACGGCGCTGGTTCGCTGACGGCTCTGCCAGTCATCGAAACGCAGGGCAACGACGTTTCCGCGTTCATTCCGACCAACGTGATCTCGATCACCGACGGCCAGATCTTCCTCGAAACCAACCTGTTCTATCAGGGTATCCGTCCGGCTGTTAACGTCGGTCTGTCGGTTTCCCGCGTTGGTTCGTCCGCTCAGATCAAGGCCATGAAGCAGGTTGCCGGTTCGATTAAGGGTGAACTTGCCCAGTATCGTGAAATGGCAGCATTTGCTCAGTTCGGTTCGGATCTTGATGCTTCGACTCAGCGTCTGCTTAACCGCGGTGCACGCCTGACCGAACTTCTCAAGCAGCCACAGTTCTCGCCGCTCAAGACGGAAGAACAGGTTGCCGTGATTTACGCTGGCGTGAATGGCTATCTCGATAAGATCGCCGTCAACCAGGTTGGCAAGTTCGAAGCAGGTCTTCTTTCTTCGCTGCGCACCGAGCACAAGGATGTTCTCGACGCGATCCGCGACGAAAAGGCACTCACCGACAACATCAAAGCAAAGCTCAAGGCAGCGGTCGACGCGTTCGCCAAGTCTTTTGCTTGAACTTTGTGACGGGATGAACGGATGCCTTCACTAAAGGATCTGAGAAACCGTATCGCCTCGGTCAAGGCGACGCAGAAAATCACCAAGGCGATGCAGATGGTCGCCGCGGCGAAGCTGCGCCGTGCCCAGGAAGCTGCGGAGGCTGCACGGCCTTATTCGCAGCGTTTATGGGCGATCCG
>WBSA01000078.1:0-18819 GCA_009828645.1 Calcarisporium arbuscula
AAAACAAACTAAAAGTTGTTGTACAAGCCTTTAAGCTTAAATTCAATAAATAAAAAGAAAAACTCTATTCTTTATATAGTGTTATATTATTATTAATATAGTTAAAAAGAAGTAATGAAACTAATGTAATTTTCTAAAGATTAATTAAAGTTTTAATAATAAGTTATTAAATAAAAGCTACTTTTTACAATTTTTTAAAATTATTACTTTTACTAATATATAAGATTAATAAGAATAAAGATGTTAAAATATAATAATATTTATATTACTAAGAATAAGTGGATATTACTGATACGTATTAATAGTTATGACAAGTTTTAAAAGAAAAAGAGGAATTATGTACAGTAAATTGAAGGAGCTTTAAAGATTTTAATTCGTCGATAGGAGTAAAAGTATTAAATAATATGTAAATATATGTACTTAGAATTAAAGTATTTAATTTAAAATTTAGGCTAAGGTAAGTTAAATCGTATGAAATGGGAGGAAGATGGAATAGGCGTAAGGAAAAAGTAGGAAAGAGAGGAAGAAGAGAGGATATGACTTAAAATGGGGTAAGGAAAGAAAACAGGGAGGAAAAGTAGAATGAGATGAAAAAGATGGAAAAAGAGGTGAAGAATAGTGCAAGTAAAAGCGGCAAAAAATTAAAAAAGTAAGTTAAAGATTTTAAAATAATAAAAAATAATAAACTACGAGAATATTAGCTGAGTATATTAGTATATAGTAATAATAATCTAACATATAAAATATAAAAGAAAAAATATACTTTGATAAATAAAGTAAGATAGAAATTTTAGTATTATTATAATGAGAATATGAAATATTTTTTTATAGAAAACAAGCTTAAAATTTGTAATAAAGAGCTGAATAATTAAATTATTAGAGTATAAGTTATATTGAAATTATTTGAAAGTTTTTAAATAAATGCAAATAAATTAACTTCTTTAAGATTTTTCTATAATTATGAAAAAATAACTATAAAATATTATGTATTTATATATTAACTTTAAGTTAGAAGAGTAAATTATAAATATAAAATAGTCTTTTTTATAAATTATTAAGAAAGAAATATATATAAGAAATTTATTAAAATTATAAAAAAAAAAAGTATATGTATTAGTAGTTAGAAAGGTGTAAGTCTTTCGAGTATTAAAAAAGACATTAGTAAAGTGGGGATAGGCAAAAATCAGACGGGAGAAAAAGGGAAAATAACGGTAGGTGGGGAAAGAGGCGGAGAGAAAGGATAAGAAAAGGGAAGAAAAAGTTAGAGGGATAGGAAGGAAGAAAGTTAGATGTAAAATGGGGGAGAGGAAAAGGATGAGATAATAGTATAGAAGGAGAGCGTGAGGGGGATATTAAAAAGCGATTTTTATAGATGTAAAAAGTAGGTGTATGATTTAAAAAAGAAAGGAAATAGAAGGATGGAAGGGAATGAAGGAATGCGGAAGGAGGGGAGATGGAAGGTACGGCACGGTAAAGCGAGGGTATAGAGGGAGGACGGAAGGAGTGTATGAGGCAAAGTAACTGACAAGAAGGGAGAGGAAGAAAAGAAGTGAGGAAGGGGCGATAGAGGAGAAAAAGGAAAAAACTGGAGAGGGAGAGAGAAAAAGAAAAGAGAGAGGGAAGGAAGAAAGAGGAAGAGGTAGGAACCGGGTGGAAAGAGGAAGAGAAGGATATGGAGGTAAATGATAAATCTGGAAAGATTTATGAATTTAAATAAAATTACTAATAACGCGTCAAGTTGATAGGGAGGGAGTAAATTTAAATAGAAAATAATAAAAAAAAAGGAATATAAATTTAATACGATATAAGTAAGATAGTAATTATTATTTATTATAATAATTAAAAAGAAATTATATTTATAAATACTTTAATAAATTATAAAAACTTAAAATATATTATAATTTAATATTAATTTTAAAAAAGTAAATTATATTAAAAATATTTTATAAATAAAATAATTATTAATAATTTTATTAAATTATTAAAAAAAACTATAAGTTAGCTTATTAACTTATATAAGTTTTACTTTATAAGTTAGCTATATTCTAGAGCTCTAAAATATATACTTAATTTATTTAAGTTATTCTTATTATCTTTTTCTAGTTATTATATTTAGAAGGAAGTAAATCTCTATTTACTACTTATATAAATAGTAAACTAAGGTTTTCTTACTTTTATAATATCTTACTAATCTATCTATTTTAATATAAATTAATTTTTCTTTATAATATTACTTAGCTAAATTAAATAAAGAACTACTTATAAAATAATCTATTAAGACTATAATCTCTACTTATAAGAGCTATTAATTTTATGAAGAGAAATAATTAAATATAATAAATAATAGAAAATAAATAATTAAAATTTTTCTTTAAAGTTTTAAATACTTTATAATTTAGTAATATAAAATTATATATTACTTAAGTCTCTAGTAATATAATTACTTAATTATTTAATTTATTATTTAAAGCTTTATAATAATATAAAAATAAATTCTTAAATTTAAAAAAAAATAAGAAAATTACTTAAATAAATATATATAATTATTAATATAATATATACCTTATATATTACTTAATATATAAATCTCTACGTATTATTATTATATATTTTTATTATAAACTTAAGCTTTAGCTTAAGTTATCCTTAGAATAAGGAGCTTAAATATAGACTATACTTAGCTATAATAAAGAGAGAACTTATTTTCTATATATCTTAAAGAATCTTCTTCTTTAAATATATTAATATAAAATTAATATCTATTTATAATATACTCTAAAGCTAGTTTATTATAGTTAATATACTTTAATTAATAATATTAAATCCTTAAAGATATAAATTACTTTAAAGAGAAAATATATTAATAAAGAAAGTAACTTCTAATTCTATCTCCTACTTTATAAAATAAATTAATTAAATATAAGAAGTTATAAAAAATTAAATTAACTAACTATAGAGCTAGTAAGCTAAATTAACTACTTAATAAAAAGAGATTAAGGCTAGCTTATTTAATAGCCTAGTACTACTTTTATAAACCTAGCTTAATTTATAGCTATTATACTAATATTACTCCCTAGCTATATAAAGAAGCTACTTCTAATTAAAGAGCTATATAAAGAGAATTATATAATTTTCTAAATATAGAAGATTATTATAATATATAAGTTATATATTAATATAGTTTTTATAAGAACTATAAAAAACTAATTTATATTCTTATAATAAAATCTCTTTATAATAATATAATCTTAAGTAATAGCTTATTATAAGGTAAGTAATATAATAAAAATAAAAGATCTATTAGTATTTTAATTACTTTAAGACTATTTTTAATAATTTTTAGTAATAAGAAATTACTTAAATTAAATTTAAATATTTAAAATAAAGATATAATAAATTATTCTCTAGTTTCTATATATAATTTAAATAGAAATTAGTAATAGTAAAGAGCCTTATTTAAAATAATAATATTAAGCTAATATATTTTTAGTACTTATTTACTAAGGAAATAAGAGAGTATAATCTAAAATAAGAAATTTTATAAAATAATTATATAAAGGTAATTAACTTTTATTATAATATTACTATAAATATTAAGTTCTATTCACTAAAAGAGAGATTCTATAAGTAATATAAGATCCTAGCTTTATAGGCCTTAACTCTAGCTTAAAATAGTAATAATAATATAGTAATATTTAATATTAATATAATAAATATATAATTATAAAAATTAAAAAATTAAAATAATAATTTAACTTTATTAACTTAATAAAATAAAAAAATAATACTTTATATTATATTATTTAAATTATTTAAAATATTCTCTAGAAATATAAAGCTAATAGTATTTATATATATTATAATTTTTATAAATATATTATTTATAATTATTTTATAAGTTTTTTTTAAATATCTAGTTTTTATTAAAGTTCTAAATATAACTAAAATAAAGGCTTTATTTAATATTAATAAAGAAGAAAATATATTATCTTTAAGCTAAGTTCTATATAAAAGCTATTTTAATATTTACTTTATATTATCTTTTTATATTATATTATTATATTAAAAAAAATATAAAAAATTAAAATTAAAATAAATAAACTTTTATTTATAATTCTAGTTTTTTAATAATTTAGAATTTATTAATATTTAAGTAAATTCTAATTATAATTATTATAATATAATAAATAAATAAATAATATAAAAACTTAACTTATAAATTTTTATACTTTTTTAGTTATATATATTTAATATAATAATAGAAATATAATAAAAATAGTAAATATCTAAAGTAGTTTATTATATACTAAATCTAGATAATTAATATTACCTAGTTTTATTTTATATTATCTTAAGCTTAATAAAGAATATTATTTTAAGCTTACTTTAGTTATATTATTATATTATTTAAATTTTTATAAATTATAATATATTAATAATAAAGAAAGTAAATAACTTTATTATAAAAAAATCTACCTAGTACTTTACTTTACTTATAATTTAAAAAATTATAAACTCTTTATATATTATAATTACTTAAAGAGAATTAAAATAGCTATTTTTTTTAATATTTTTTATAATAATTAATATTTATAAATTTATAATAATTATTATTATAATAATAAATAGTTTATATTAGTACTTATTTTAAATAAAAAAGACCTTAAGTTAATACTTTTTATTAGGCTTTTATATAAAGTTTATAATTTTATAAATCTTTTTAATAAAAAGAAAATTTCTAAATTATTATTATATTAAAGTATTTTAATTATTATATATATTTATAAAAAAAAATTACTCTCTAGACTTATTTTAAAGCTCTCTTTATAATATATTATATAATTATTTACTTAAGCTTTAATAATAAATTATTAATTTAATAAATAAAGCTAGATTTAAATAAATATATTATTAATAATAATATTAATTCTCTTTATATATAAATTAAGAAGTAATTAATAGTTTTATATAAATTATTATATTTTTTAATAAAGTTATTAAGTAGAATTATTACTTACTACTTTTTATTAAAGAAACTCTATACTCTCTCTTTAAAGTATATTAATTTATTAAATTTAAATTACTAAAAGTAATAAGTACTTTATAGCCTTTTATATTAAATTTAGATTATTTAAATAGCTTACTTATCTCTTTAATTTAATAAGAGCTCTAGTAATATTCTAGAGATATATAAATAAGTCCTTAAAGAGCTCTTTAAGTAATTTTATTATTATATATTTAAATAATATTTTAATTTATTTTAAAAAAAATTAAATTAATTATATAAATATATATATATAATTTTAAATTAATTTAAAAATATTAGCTTATATATTAATATTAATAAATATATTTTTATTATAAAGAAATAAAATAATTTAAATATATTATTAAAATAAGAGTTTTTATTTACTTTAATTTAAAGAAGATAATAATAATTTAAAACTAAAACTCTTATAAAAAATATATAAAATTTATAACTTCTTTAAATTTATTAACTTCTATAAGGATTTTATTTTAAATTTCTTTTATATTACTAACTCTTTAATATACTTTACTAAGAAAAATATCTTATTTTATTAAAAAATTAAAAAAAAAATTAATATTTAAATAGCTAAAATCTATATTTATTTTATATTTAATCTTTATTTAGTAGAATTTTAAAAAACTTATAATCTTTAAAGTAAATTACTTAAAATAATATTAGAGAATTATTTATTATAATATAAAAAAGATAATATATTTTATTTTATAATATATTACTTTATATAATTTATTTTAATAAAATAAAACTATATAATTTATAATAAAGAGCTTTTTATAATAATCTTTTATTTTAAAGCTTAAATATTAAAACTATAAAATATATATAATCTATTTATTATTTTTATTAATTATAAAAATTTAAAATATTTTATATAGCTTTATTTAATATTAGAATATTAAATATATTAAATTAAATTATTTTTATATTTTAATTATAACTTAAAGTTTTATTTAAATTCTTAAATTAAATATCTAAATATACTCTCTTACTATAAGTAAGAAGAGTTATATATTAAAAAATAAACTAAGTAGATTCTATATTTAATTAAAATTCTACTTATAAATATATAGGTAATATCTAGGCCTCTAGAACTTTAACTCTCTTTAGAGAAATCTAATTTCTTAAAGATATTAATACTTTTTATAAATACTTACTTATAAGCTCTCTAGAACTAGAGTATTTAAGAGAATATAATATATTAAAAATACTTAATAATAATATAATAAGGCCTATAGAAATTCCTTATAGTTATAATTACTTAAAAGTAAATTATAGATTATATTATTAATATATATAAAATATTAATATATAAAGACTACTTTTAGTTATTAATATAAAAATTACTAATAATAATAATAATATAAAGAATTTATAAATTATATAGTAAACTATTTAAATTATAATAATATATTTTATTTTCTTTATTACTAATATTAAGACTTTTTATAATTATTACTTATATTAAATTAATTCTAGTAATATATTTTAATTAACTTTATAGTTAATTTACTAGTAAAAGATTTTAATAACTTATATTACTTAATAATTATTATAAACTAGCTAATAAAGTATATATAATTAGAAGTAATAATATTTATATTAATAAATATATATATAAAATAATTCTAGGATATTTAATAATATTTTTAAAGATTTTTTAATTAAATTATTAATAATTATAAATTAAATTAAATAAAGTAATTTTAAATTACTTTATATACTTTAATTAAAGTAAACTAATTATTATTAATAGCTTATTATTTATTATAATATAAAATATATAAATTAGAAAGTTTAAGTAATTTTATATATTTATATAGTTTTCTTATAGTTTAATTAGCTAATATACTTATTTTCTTACTAGCTCTTTATAAATAATAGAATATTCTTTATTATAAAAATAAGCTTAAATAAACTCTTAAATAGATTTAATATTAATTTAGTTTAATATATAAGTAATTTACTTAATTATATCTAATTTATAAATATCTCCTAAACTAATTATATATTACTAAAAAGTTATATAATCTAGTTTCTAGCTTATTTATATAAAAATATAAAATTAATATAAGCTATAATAGTTTTTATATAATAATATTAATAAAATATAATAAACTATTTAAAATATTTAATAAAATACTTTTAAGTAAATAATAAAATATAGCTCTCTCTTTAAAATATTAAATTAAATTACTTAAATTAAAAATTTAATTAGCTTTATATAAAATATATAATTATAATAATCTCTATATCCTTTATAATTTAATTTAATATATTTAAGGAGATTTACTTAGTTTTTTATATAAACTTTATTAAATATATTATTATTAATTTACTATTTTTATAAAAATTTTTAAATTTCTACTTAAGCTTAATATAAGTTCTCTCTTTTAATAATAAAATATTTATTAAGAAATATTATATTAAAAAAGTTTAATTATAAAAAAGATATAAAAGTAAAGAAATAAATATAATATATTAATTAAATAAAAAGAGTATAATACTCTTATATAAAAATCTCTAGATTACTTTATAAATACTCTAATACTATAGAAATTTAAAGAGAAATAAAGGGATATATAAAATAATAATAACTTATATATATATATATACTAAAATAACTTTACTTAAAAATCTCTAAATTTATTACTTAGATATTATAAGGAGTTACTTAATATAAGCCTATTTTTATAAATACTCCTTCTAATATAGTAATTTTTATTATTTTTATTATTTTATAGTAATAGTAAGAGCTACTTTCTTATTTTTTAATAATTTTTTTAAATTTAAGTTTAAATTTTTTAAATTTTACTAAATCTTTATAATAATACTATATATAAGAGAAGAGAATATTATAATTAAATAATATAGAGATATTAGCTATATTAATAAAGATAAATTATTAATAATAAAACTAGTAATAAGAGCTTATAAAGTAATAGTTTATATATAAAAGAACTTTATTATTTAACTTAATATTTAATTAATTTAATTAATAATAGCTATATTATACTCTTTATAA
Source organism: Calcarisporium arbuscula (assembly GCA_009828645.1). Taxonomy (NCBI): domain Eukaryota; kingdom Fungi; phylum Ascomycota; class Sordariomycetes; order Hypocreales; family Calcarisporiaceae; genus Calcarisporium; species Calcarisporium arbuscula. Next base: position 8,070 of record WBSA01000078.1, read on the forward strand.
ATATCTTTATATTTAATTTAAATATATTTAAATATATTTTAATATTATTTAAGAAAATAGTTAATATTAAATAAGAAAAAGAAATAAAAAGAAATATATATAATTAGTAATTTTAACTCTTTATTTAAAATATTAGTATTTTAAATTATAATTTAACTACTTTATATAAATAACTAAATAACTTATATTATTTATAGTTACTATTATTATATAATATTAATATTATATTAAAATAATATAAATATTAATTATTAACTTATTAAAATTAAAATATTATTTCTTAAGAAAGAAGTAATAAATAATATAATATAATAAATAAAGTAAGATTAATAAATACTTAAGTATATATAAAATATATAATATAAATATTTAATTAAGTAACTTATAATACTTATTTAAATATCTTTTTAATTTTTAAAAATATAAAAATTAATTTTATAGTTAACTTTAATATACTTTTAATTTTCTTTTAAAATAAAGCTAGGATATACTTACTTTAAATAATAACTTTTTAAAGTTCTTTTAAAATATAATAAAGAACTAGATTAATAATATATAAATATTTAATTTACTTATATTTAATATATTTAATTTAATAAGTTTTATATTCTTTATTATTATTAAATATATATTTAACTTCTTTAATTTATATAAAGTACTTTATATAAAAAAAATATATTTTTAAAATCTACTTAGCTAGCTTATTAGCTTTATTATTTAAATTCCTTTTAACTAGATAATTACTTATAGCTTATTTTCTTAATTATTAAATATTAATAAAGTATATTTAAATAAGTATAAAACTCTTATAATTTTTAAATTAAAGAATAATAATATAATAATAAGGATATTCTTATTATTAATTTTTTAAAATAAGTTATTATTATTATTAAATATTATAATAAAGAGATAATAGAATAATTTAGAAATTATAAAAATATAATATAGATTATAAATTTAAAAGAAAGAAGAATAAGAAAAAGTAAAAAGAGAAGTAAAATAATAAAGTAATATTATTAAGAAAGTAAATAAAATATATAAATTATATTTATAAGAGATAGTAATATTAATACTTTACTAATACTTTATTAATATTTTAGAGATACTTTATATTTAAAATAGTTTATATATAACCTAAGAGTATATTATTAGTAAGGAGATATATTATAAACTTAAGCTTTAATTTAGGTTATTTTTAAAATAAGGAGCTTAAGTATAGACTATATTTAGCTATAGTAAAGAGGAAACTTATTTTCTATATATCTTAAAGAATTTTCTTCTTTAAGTATATTAATATAAGAATTAATATCTATTTATAATATATTCTAGGGCTAGTTTATTATAATTTTAATAATAATTTAGAATTTATTAAATATATATAAAAAGAGAGTAATTTTCTAGTTTTTAAATTATTATTTATTAAATATTATAAATTTTATTATTTTATTATTATTATTTATTTAAGCTTTAAATTATTATTTTATTATTTTAAAGATTTTCTAATTATTAATTTACTATTATTTTAAAATATCTTCTCTTTCTAAGAAATAGAAAACTACTACTTACTTTACTAAATATAAGTTTCTTATTTTAATACTTATAAGAGCTACTAATTATTATTTTATAGTTTATATATATAATATTACTTATAAAAGTACTTTATTTAAGCTATCTTTATTCTTATTTAATTAGAAAATAAGAGAAAAGTACTTTAAGTAAATATTATAATCTTAATTTAAAAAATTATTACTATTATAAATATATATCTAGATATTTATATTAAGTAATATAAATTCTCTTAATCTTTAAATTAATATTTTAATATTTAATTTTTAAATAATTATTTTATTATTTATTTAAATTATAAAATAGTAATTTCCTACTTTTAAACTTATATTTTTATAATTTAATTATTATATATAAGCTTATTATAAAATTTCTAAAGACTTATAATAAAGATAATATTATAGTAAATTCTTTAGAGCTTTAAATAGCTTATTTATTATTTATATAATTTACTAAATTATAATTCTAAATAATAAATAAATAGTATTTTATTATTAAAAGTATATTAATTTTAATAAAAGAGAATATAATTATTAAAAGTAGTAATTTTAATAGTAATTTAAGTAGGATAAATAATATAAAAAAGAAAAATATTAGTAAAAAGATTACTTTCTAGCTCTTTAAATATTTATAATAAAACTTTCTTAAGAAAATAAAAATAAAGATAAAAATAAAGAATAATTTACTATAAGTTAATTATTTTAGTACTTTTTAGAGTTTAGTTTTATTATTTTATTACTTATAAATATTAGTATATTTTTATTTAATAATAATACTTTTCTCTTTATTCTTTTCTTCTTTATTTACTTATCTTTTAATTTTAATCTTTATTTATATTTACTAATACTATTAATATTTAATTTAATATTCTCTTTATTATAATATTTATAAAATTATTTTCTTTTATTATTTATTAAATTTTATTTACTTTATATTTCTTATAGCTTTATTTTAATATTATTAAATTAATTATTAGCTATTTCTTTATTATTATATTTAATTATATAGTATATTAATATAAAAAAAACTATTTATTTATATTGTTATCTTAATTAAAAGTAATTTAAGTTATCTAATAATTTTAATAAATATATATTTAAATATATAAACTATATTAAAGCTATTAATTATATAATAAATTTTATTTATAAATACTAATTATATAACTCTTTTATATTTATATATTATTAATAAATAATATTATTATAAATTAAAAAGTAGTTTTTATATTTACTAAATCTTTTATTATTAATTATAATTATAAATTTAATTATAAGTTAAGATCTTTATTATTAATAAAAGAATTATTAATAAAGATATATAATTAAATACTTAATAAATTAATTAAAATCTATATTAACTATTAGATATAGAAAATAAGTTATTACTAAGAAGTAAAAGTTGGTAAGCTAAGTAACTAAGAACTTATAGTAGGCTTATAATATATATATAATAATCTCCTTACTATTTTACTACTACTTAATTATTATATAAGTTAGTCCTTATCTTCCTACTATAATTATATACCCTTGCGTTTTTAAGGCTATCTAATTAGAAATTTCTACCTTAGGTACCTATAGCCTAATTAGTCTCTAATATTAACTCTCTTACTATATTTAAAATCTATTATTATATTTATTTATTAAACTAGTTAAAAGTATCTTCTATTAAGTTCTTTAATTATATTATAATTAAAAAATTTAAAACTATTTCTAGTTAATATATTAAAGTAATATATATATTATAAGTATATTATATAATATATTCTTATTTTAAATATTCTATTTCTATCTTTATAAACTTAAATTAATTTCTTTAGCTTTTTATTAAATAACTATCTTATTATTAAAAACCTTAATAATATAATTATTAAAAACTCCTTTAAATCTATATTAAGTATTAAAATAGGCTTTATTTTAAATTTTATTTTTTCTTAATAAATAAAAAATCTTTTAAATTTATAAATTATTTATTTATAATTTTAATAAATCTAAAGCTTATTTTAATATTTATTATTAATAAATAAGGATATATTATAATAGAATATAATCTAGTACTTTTTATAATATTTTTAATATATTATAAATTATAATATAAGCTTAATTGTATAATATTATATAAAGGCTTAATTACTTAAAATATAATATCTTTTAAAGTAATAGTTTTTAAATTCTTTAAAGATATATATAAAATATCTTTAAGAGATTTATATTTACTTTATATATATATTTATTTAATATTTTAAAAATATTAGTTAATAATTAAGCTTTTATAAAGATAATATAATTATAAAAATTAAAATGTTAGCTATATTATATAATTATAAGTAATTATATTAAAAGTATTCTCTTCTTTTAATTACTATAGCCTTATATTATAAATCTTAATTTCTTATATAATATATATAATATTCTCTTAATTTTATATATAAAGTAAATATTTAAAGATCTTAGTTTTTAGAAATATACCTTATTTAATTAGAATAATTACTCTAGCTACTAGTAATAATTTAATTTCTTTAAAGTTCACTTATTATAATAGACTAGCCCCTAGGGTAATATGATAGATAGATATTAAATTTTTTATATTAATATACTTAAAGTAGAAGTTCTTTAAAATAATAGAAAATAATTTCCCCTTTACTATAATCTAATATAGATTTTTATACTTGAAGCCTCCTTACTCAAGGATAACTTAAGCTAAAGCTTAAGTTGATAATACTTATTTAAAAATAAGTTTCTTAAGTTATAATCTTATCTTTATTTTAATATTTTATAATAAAATTATATTTTTATTACTTGTTAACTTAAGTAGAAATTACTTTTTTTTTATTTACTTTTAAATATTTATAATATAAATTACTACTCTCTTAAGTTATTTTATTATTATAATTATACTTAATTTAAAATATAATAAATAACTTAAGAATTTTCTCTTATATTAGAATTTCTTATTTAAATTTTTAAAATAATTATTACTTTATTGATTTATTTAATTAAATATTTATATAATTAATATATATAATTTTTAGAACTTAATAACTTATTAATAATTTTAATTATAATTATTTATATTTTATTATAGAATATGTTAAATAACTTAATTTATTCTTTCTTCGTTGTTAAATATAAGAACTTTAAATGTCTAGCTTTAATAATGTTAAAAGTAGTTTTTTTTATATTTTAATTTAATATTTCTAGTGTTTTGGATATATTATTTACTTTCTACTTTCTTTTATTTATTTTTAAAGCTTAATTAACTCTTTTCTTAATTATTTATATATACTTTATTTAGCTCAAATTATAAAGTAATATTAATAATAATTTATAATATAACTCTAAATATAAATAATATAAAAAGTAATTTACTAAGTTTTATTATATTATTTACCACTTTTATTATTATTTAAAGTAGTAAATTTAGTGTTATATTAAAAATAGTTAGTTTTATAATTGTTATAGACTTTTTAAATTAGCTAGTAAATAATACTTAAATCTTCTTAATTAATTAATTAATCTCTTTTTACTAAATTTATACTAGATTATTTTATAAACTATATTTAACTTTAAATTTATTATATAAAATTAATATAAATAGTAAATATTATAATATTTAAAGAACTAAGATAAGTATTTAATTATATTTCTTAAAGATCTCTTAAGTTTTATAAGTATAAAATATAATAAAAAGTTATAGTTTAAAATTATATTATTTTTAACAAAAATTAAAATTTAAAACAGTATTTTTTATTTTAATATAATATAACTTAGTTTATTAGCTCTAGAGTATCTTTTTTTTATCCTTATAATTGTACTTATTTTAAATCTTCTATAGTTTTATTTTAACTGAAGTAATTTAAAAATTTTTATAACTATATTTAAGCTTTATCTCTATTAAATTATTACTTTCTATCTGTTTATATTATTATATATATAATCTTTTACTTCTTATTTTGTTAATATTAATAAATAATTATAATATCTTTTATCTTTATAAAAATAAAATATAAGTAAGTACTTCCTTAATGTTTAAGTTTTATAAGCTTATTATATATATTATTTAAATATATAAAAAGCCTTATTTATATTATTAATATAGAAAAAAAAGGCAAAGACATATTTAAAAGATATATAGAAGATATCTTTTATTATAATTAAAAATAGTAGTTCTTTTAATTATAAAAAGAGTTTTTTTTAATTTAAAGTATATTATAAATATTTTTCATTATTTTTTTATATCTTTAAGTTTAATATTATATTAATAAGAGCTATATTTAAGTGTCTTTCTATATTAAGTATTTTATAGCTCTTATAATTAAAAATAATATTATTAAATAATATTATTATTAAGTTTGTTTAAGATTAGCGAAATATACTTAAAGAGAAATTTATAATCTAGCTTTTTAATTTTATTTTTTTTTTTTATAAATAAATAATTTATTTATTAGAAAATAAGTAATATAAATTATTTATTAACTTATTTTTATAATCTTTATTTTTAAATTTTTTTAATTTTAAACTTTTAATAATTTTTTAAATTTAAACTTAATAATATTTCTTATAAATTTCTAACTATTAAAATTAATAATATTCTTTTTATTATTTTCCTTTAAATATTTTATATTTATTTTTATTATTTTTTAAAATAGTATTATTCTTAAGTAAATATTTTATAAATAGTAATTAGATTTTTATAATTTAATATTTTTAATTTTTGTATTTCTACTTTAAAATGTTATTTTATTTTTTTCTTATCTGTTAAAATTAGGTTTTTTATTATATTTATATTGTTTAAAAAAAAATTTTTTATAATTATTAAAATTACTAAGTATTTTTTCTATAATTTTTTGTATTTATATAAAAATAATTTAATATTTAAATATATTATTTTTTACTTGATAATATACTCCTTAAATTATTAAATAAATATTCAATATTTATTTTAAGTTTTATAAAGAATTTTAAATTTTTATATATTTTAAATTACTATCTAAAGTATTTAAAGAAAATATCTTTTATTATTCAATATAGAACTAAAAGCTTATTAATATTAATATCTCAGAGTTCAATTTAAAAAAATTTAAATATTTTTAATTTATATTTTTCTAAATTTTTACTTTTCATAAAATAAAGAAAAATATTATTACTCTAGTTTATATAATCTTATCTTTAATTTTTACTATCTCTTTTATTAAATTATATTTTTAATTTTATATATTTTAAAAAAGCAAGCTTATATATATTTTTAAAAAAGTACTTCAAAAGAGTAATATACAGTTATAATATTAAATTTAAAATAATTTATATATAGTTATAAATCTTTTTATTTTATTAGTGTTGAGCGAATATTATTATTTTCTTAAAGTCCAATTGTTTCTTTACTTTTCATGAATAACTTAACTTCCTTTATCATTCTTTCTTATTTATACTTCATTTATATCCTTTCTTCATCAAAAACCTATATTCCTATATTAATATTATTTTTACACTATACTTATTAAAAATAATTACTTTTTTTTTATTTAATAAGCTTTATATTCTAAAATTATTTATTAATAAATATAAAATAACTTACTAATATATATTAAAGCTAATCTCTAGTTAATTTAATATTATATTTAACTATTAGCTTTTACAAAATTATTTTCTTATGTTTTTACTTTATATTTATTTATTTTAAAGCTTATTTAAATTCTAAATATTATTTTTCTTATTAATTAAATTAAATTAGCTTTTTAAAATATTTTATTATAATAAAAAGTTATATTTTTAATTATTAAAGATTATTCTTTAGTTATATTATTTTAAAGTATAATAAATTTTAATTTTATTAAATATCATTTTAATATTTATATAGTTAATTATTATACTTTTAAAGTTCTTTATTTTTATTTATTATAATATTTTAATAAATTCTTCTAATAAATTATTATCTTTATATTTTAATTTCTTATATTTACTTATAACTTAATAATTTTTATAAGCTTTTTAAAATCTATAATAGAAATAATTACTAGAGCTTTTATAAATCTATATTAATAGATTTATAATCTACTTATATATTAAGATATCTTTAATTTCTTATAAAAAATAATTTTTAATTATTTAAAAAGGCTTAATTAAGCTCCTTATTTTACTTTTTTCTAATTTATTAAAATCTATTAAAGCTCTATTTTTATTGTTAAATTTATAATTTATTAATATTATTATTATATAATTAATGAATATAATCTAGTAGTAATCTTGATTAGAGAGTTTTTATTTAATTAAGATATACTCCTTATAATTAATATAATAAATTTTCTTATTATTTAAAATCTTGTAAAGTTTTAATTAATTAAGATACTATTCTACCAAGATCTTTTATAAAGTTATTTGATGGCTCTTTAATATAGTAAAACTTTATTTATAAAATTAATTTTAATTATTTTGTTTATTACTTTAATATTATATTTATTAAATATAATATTATTACTATAAGTTAATTTCTTAATTTATATAAGTTTTCTTTATATAATTAGTTTCCTTTTACCTCGCGCTTTAAAATATCCAATTTACTTTATTTTCTTTTTCCCTTCTCTTTAATTTCGTTATTACTTTTCTCCGTCCGTAACATCTCTATCGATTACGTATATAAATAAGAAACTAGAGTTTTCTACTTTTATAATTTTTCCTAATTTATTTTACTTTTAATAAAACTTTATTTTGTAAATTTTATAATATTCTTAGCTTTAAATATTTACAATAAATAAGAGTTTATATTTAATAAAAATAATATATTATTTATAATATCTATCTTTATCTTTGTTTAAATAAAAATCATTAAAATAAAATTATAGAAATAAATAACAATATTAATATTTAAAAATAATTAAAATAAAATTAAACTATATCCATATATTTAGTAACTTTAAATTATAATAAAAGTAAGTACTTAATAAACAATAATTCTATTTATCTTTAATCCTTTTATTAATAGTACTTTCTTTTCTCTTTTAAATAGAAAATTTATTTTTTAACTTTATAACCATCACTTTTTAATATAAGCTTACAGTTAATATAAATAGGCTTTTTTACTTATTTATTTATTCCTATTTATTTTCTTCTCCTATAAATTTTTAAAAATAGAATTTATATAATTAAGGATTAGTTTTATTTTAAACCTCTCTATAAGTATAATTTTTATATAAAAATCTATTAATATTTTTCTAATAATAAGAAGGTTATTTAGATAAATACTAATAAATATATCTTCTTTAATATAAGAGACTATTTTATTATTATTAATTAAAAACCTAGCTTATAAAGAAATTATAGAGTTTTATATTATTATATAAAGAGTTATTTAAAATTATAAAGTTTTACTATTTATAATATAGCTAATTTATTATTATATCTATAAGTTATTTAATCATATATTCTTATTTATAATATTATATAAAAAAGCTATTTTTATATCTATTTATTTAATTTTTAAGTAGGGCTATTTATAATAATAAAAATATAATTTTATAAATTACATATTAATTTAATAATTAATCTACAGATCTTCCAGCAGTTACTTTTTTATTTAGTTAATACTTTAAATTACTTTCCTAACTTTATATAAAAAAAAAAAAAAATCATTTAATATAAATTTCATTATTTCAGTTTATAACTTATTTTCTTTAAAACATATTTATATTTAATTATAATATCTCAGATTTTCTATCTTATTTCTTCACGGCTTATATTTTCTTCTTTTATCTTTTTATATTATTTCTTACATACTAAGTTTCTACCTTTATTTTATACAAGATCCTCTACTTCATATTCTTCCCATTCTATTTTATTGCTCTAACTTATAAAAATAATATATTTCTCACACCCATCTCCCTTTCTCCCTTCTACCTCTCCGCGTATTTCTTTTTTAACTATTTTATATATAATAATAAAGCTTAAATTAAAAACTATATAAAACTATTCTTTTTAATATTTTTTCTTATTAAAGATATTATTTAATATTTTATAAAAAAACTTTGATAAAAAAAAACTTTAATATATAATTTTAATTATTATAAACTTACTTTTAAAAATATTATTTAAATAAATTTATAACTTTTTTTGTATAATAAGTCATTTAATAAGTTATATTTTCTAATAAAATTTCATCATATTTTTTTAATTATAACTAATTTTTAAAAAATATTTTAAATTAAATTTAATATATAAAAATTAATTCTTTAAGTATTTATAATCTTTAAGATTATTAATTAATATATTTTATATATTATTTACTTATTGAAGGGTGATAGGTAATAGTATTACTTATGTATTATAAATAATAGCTTATTTTTAAAATTTAAATTATCATATTAAAACTTTTAATAAAGTTTATTTAATTAATATTATTGTAATAAATAAAATTGTAAATATAATTTTATATTTTAATTATTTCTTACTTAAAATAAATTTTTATAAATTTTCTTTATATTATTTATAATAAAATTCTCCTATTTTAAAAAATTAATAATAAAATATAGTATCTTTTTATATAATCTCTTAAATTTAATACACTTTATTATTATTAAAGTAATTAATAATTATTTATAAATATAATTTAATAATATTTATATTTATTAAAGTTTATATTATAAAAAGCTTATAATATTATATAAATTAGATCTTTAAAATACTTTTTCTTAAAGTATTATAAATATAGTTTTCTTTATATTTTTTATATATAAATAACCTTAAAATATAATTATTTTTGTAAATATATTTATATTTTTAATTATTATTTTTAATTACTTAAGATTATTAGTATTAAAGTACTTTATCATATTATATTAAATTTCTAGATCTTTTAAAATAATATATAAAACTGATAATCTAATTTATAAGAGCTTCTATAAAAATGTAATAGTAATTTATTAAAATAAAAAGCTTATATAAAGAAGTACTAAAATAAAGCTATAAAGTTAGATAAAGATTTAATATAAGATAGTAACTGAGTACCTATATATATAAGTATAAGTAAGATAATCTATTTACCTTAATTATAATAAATTAGCTAATTAATAAATACTATTTATATCTATATTTAAAAGTACTTTATAATATTTCTTTATTTTTTCTTTTAATTATTTACTATAAATTCTAATTAATATTTATTTAATTAACTTTTAACTATAAAACTATATAAT
>WBSA01000079.1:0-16003 GCA_009828645.1 Calcarisporium arbuscula
TTGCCGTCCTCTCGACCACTTAAGAGCAGCACTCGTGGGTCGAGTGCTTACCAACGCATAGAGCACCCCATCCCTTAGTTCTAGTGTGGCTTGACAAGTTGGTACGATTTCGTCAATTGCATAAGCTAGGTATCATCTGGTGGTTTATGTGACTTATGTGATAATGACCGTGTGTCTTCACGCACATTTGTTACGTTATCGGCGTAAGTTCCGTAATGCTGCCTGCCATTGTGATTGAAAGAAAGGCCCCAGTCCTCCCGAGTGGAAAATTCTCAAATGTTTCATACTCAGAGAGAAATATTCTTTCCCATGGCCATTATGACATAGACCGCTTTAACCTTTGTGCCCGCTCGATGATTTGCCCAGGGTGTCGGTTTCACTTAGCAGTGTTAACACGAGCAACCAATTATCCCAGGAGGCGCCAAGTAAGGTCAGTCTGATCTCACATAAAGTGTAGCAGCAGGCAATTTTGGAGCATTTTTGGCGATGATTTGCCTGCACTTAGCATAACAAGAACCAAGGGCTGTCGATGTTTAATCTTTTATACAAGAACTGTAACTGTTTGTACGCTTCGGTGATGTAGTGTAGAGGCTTTTTGTTCAAAATCGACGTGGGTGTAATCACCGCGCAGCACTTTCTAATGGTCCTCGTGCTGTGACTTTCCAGCTGTACAGACGAGGTCAACTCGTCATTGTGTTTTTGTTTCGGCTCGTAATTTTGAGCGTACATAGTCTGCATGGGATTACTCCAACGTTTTAATGAGGCTCGATCGTTGGACAATCCAGCTTTGTCCGGGAAATCCGCAACGATGATCTGCTCTTCAATCATTTTTGACTCTCCTGTTGCCGGAGACGGTCATCGCGCTTAGAACGGCAGCTCGGTCTTCTGCGCAACCATTAAATGGTGTTATGTCCAAACCCCCATAGTGCGAAGGGGGCAATGAAGGGGAAATGGAAACACAATACTATGTCCTATTTCTGTAACGACAGTCTCGCCGTCCAACAGGACCAGCAACATCGCGACCGTCTCTGCCCGTTTATTCAAGGCTCCCCATACTATGCGATTGAATTTTTTTGGGTCCATTTAGGTCGTCTTTTGGTCTACCGATGATTTGAGGACGTCGACCCACCCTTGCCCTCCTCGAATCTACCGCATTTGTGTGTAACGACTTTTGAGTGGGCATGTTAAAGCCAGACCGCCTGATGTAATCGAACACTTCCATGTGGTAGTTAGCATAGACGGCTGAGTCACTTGATAGAGGAAGAACAGACATATCAGGGGACCTGTTCCAAAACCCATTTCCGCGTAGTATCTATCACATAATACGACACTAGACTATCCATTCTATGCTAACGATCGCATTTGACAGCTATGAGGACCTATCACACATATACTATGACTAACCATTGTATCATGCAATCTCACACCTAATTATTAGTTACTGCCCATAAAAACCCATCCGCCTTTGGTTAGGTGCAGCCAATCTACCTGTAGCTACATAAATGTGGAGGTATTTGACGAGTTTATATTCAGTGTCAGAATCATTTAGTAATATATTCTTTAACGTCTATAGAAAATGAAAGTAAAATCTAAATATATATACGTTATAGTAACTCTATATCAACATTCCGCTATATCTTAGTATATAAAATACTATAATAAATAATCTTATAATAAAATTAGATATTTAAATTTAATTTACGTATACTTATATATCTTCTACTATTTTAAGTTTACTAATTTTTAAGTAATCTCCTACTATATTATATAATACAATAAATCGCTCGATTTTACCATGATAATATAAATTACTTACTTTTCTCTTTATATATAAATTCTCTTAAATTTATAATAAAGAGCTATTACATTTGTAATGATATTTAGGGAGTAGTAGAGATTTATTTTCAATCATCTAGCTTTAGCTATTAGGCTAATTTATTCTTTCTTCTTAAAATAGCCAACTCTTAGAATAATAGAATGACTGAGTGAATTATCATACTTGTAAACTGCAGACGCTCTGTTAACTAAAGTGATAACTAAAAGTACTGATTATTCTAAATTATAGTACAGTAAAATAAATTTATAAATCTCGTTTACATCTTATATTCTGAATAACCTATAGTATATAAGATGTAAAGTTTCTGTACTATATTGAACTTTACTTTTAGCTTCTATAATTTTATAAGAACGCTTTATTTTTATAGAGTAATACAAGTTCATCGTTTATTAAAATCTTAATTTAGTTTTTATTTGCGGGTCAAGCTTCTTAATTTAATGCTCTTCATTTTTCATTATTAGAGGCGAAGCGGTTAGTCACTAGTAAGGAATGAGCACGATATCTGGTAGGTTTTGAAGAGATATAATTGTATATAATACTAAGATATGATCTTAAGTTAGATATTGTCTAGAATTGTATACGATACGGCAAGTTTAAATAATAACGCGCTGTCATATAGCAATAGCGTAATAATTCTTGAATTACGTCCTCGAAGGATATAAAGTATTGGCGTTAAATAGATATGACAATAGAACTGTATGGAAGGCGGGAAGTTAATTATGCTCTTAATCTATGCTAAAAATCTGTAAGTAGCTTCTCTTTTTTTCTAATTTTTTAACTATCAAGTAATTATATTACTATTAATTGAAATAATTTTATAAGAAGTAAATTAGTAGCTAGTAAATAGAGAACTTATCGCTGACGCTATATCTATAGATTAGGGATAACGAGAATCTATATTGATTACTCTAGATGAGCCTATGGTAGAATACGATACTTATAGAAACTGTAAGAGTTATACAACGTATAAATAATTATCAAGCGAACTAGATGTAATAGTTTCTAATTATAAATAATAACTTTTGGTTTGTAATTAAATAATTGTTAATAATCATTATTTAATAAGACGATTTAAGAATTAATTTTTAAAAAATAATAAAATATAAAGAAAAAAGTAGAATTATTTTAAATTATAATAAATATTACTACTTAAGTATTAATATCTATAAATATTAGTCGCCTAGATTATTCTCTCGAAAATAAGTCTTATTCTCGATCTCTTAGAGCCTCCTTAGATTAGTACTTACTAATCATCAATCTATCTTAAGATAAGTCTTAAGAACAGAATAAAGTAAACATAAGATTATAAATATAAAAAAAGTAATAAATAAATAACTAGTTACTTTATATATAGTTTAATTAAATTTACTGTATTTTCTTTAGTAACTTAGCTTTCTAAAACTCTTAACTGATAACGCGTCTATAATCTCTGCAATTTTTAATATTATTTTCTTTCATACTTTCTAAAACTACTTATAATTAACTTATATAAAATAGTTATAAGATAAATATTAGAAATAGAGGATCTTAAACTATATTTTTATTAGATCTTTTACCTTTAATGTTACTGCTTTAAAAGTTATAGTAAAATCGCTAATTATACTCTTATGATAATAAATAATTACTTTAGGTAATTTACTTAATTTCACTAATCTTGTATCTTTGTATTAGAAGTAGGTACGTCTTTATTATATATCTTAGAATCGACTAAAATATATTTAACTATTTATTAAATAAGTGGGTATAATTAAAAATAGTTCTTTTAAACTAATTAAAGAGTATAATAATAGATAGTAAGTTTAGAGCTTATAATATTTCTCCTAATTATATTATTAATTAATTAACTACGTAAATTTTCTTAGTTATTCCATTTTACTGGAAGATATAAAGAATCTTAGTATAATTTAATATAAACTACTCTTTATAATATGCTTAATTTATTAAAATTGTGTTTTAAATAATGATATTTAAGTTAAATATATTTTTATCCAAGCTCATAAATATTTTTCTTAAATATTCGAGTATTTAATAGGAGATAGTAATGAATATCTCTCAGTGAGATTATATATAGTTATTTACACTATTTAAATTCTTTTACAATTATTCAATATAACTTATATTACTATTAATCACTTCTCCTAATTACTATATTTCGTTAAATAATATTGAAACTCTCTCATATTTTTATATGAAAGTTTCATAGTTAAGCTAGTATTTTTAATTAAAAGAAATTGTTTTACTTTCTTTAAGTAAAAATTAATATAATTAAAGTATCTAGAAGCTTAGAAATATAATTACAGAGGTTAATTTATTATTTCTAAATCAATAATAAATATCCTTTTTAAAACTTCTATTAAATCCTAGATATATATGAAACGAATTACTGTGTTTAATGTTGTTTATTTGATATTTTTATATTAAAGGGATTTATTTTTAATAAATGATCGAACTAGTTCTTATAAAATCTTTATTAATTTAAAATTTAACTTTTTATATAATATACGTCTTACTTAGGGAATTAATTTAATACTAATTTAATTGGCTATATACTTTATCTTTAATAAATATTGTTAAGATTTATTACTTTTAAAATCTTCTCTTATCCTTAATAGAAGGTTATGCCCAATAGAACTAGAAAGCTAGATTATTATTCAAGACTTACTATACTCTTTCTTTCTTTTATTATATTTCTTTAATTATATCTGATTTAAATATAATATAATAAAAGACCTTATTAATATAAGGCATTATATACTTTAAATTACGTAGACTAATTAGTACTTTCTGTTGAGTGAAAAATTCTTTATAGAATAAAGTTTAATTAGACATTATTTATAACATAATAATATTTATATTTAATTTTACTATAGGAAGTTTACTTAATAATTTTTTTTAAAAAAGCTCTCTAAAATTAAATTTTAATAATTTATATTCTATTAGGCTAATTATAGTATTAAGATATATTCTTTTTAATATTTTTTAAAATAATATAAATTTTTATATATTTATATTTAGTTTATAATTATAATTAATATAGAAGAGAGCTATGACTCTTATATTCTTTATTTAAGTTATATTTTAAAGTTTAATGATAATAAGTATGCTTTCTTTCTAAATTCTTTTTTAAAATATTAATAATGATTTAGAAATACTTTACTTATTATAGTAACTAATAAAGCTATCTCTTTTATATAATTATTTATTGAAGTATATATTTATATTAAGGGATTAATTACGTTAAGAACAAATAAATAAGTGTTAATATATTAACTAGAAGTTATATTTTCTATATTTTTAAATATTATAAATTTAGTTTTACTTCGAATATATAAAAGCTTTCTTGTTCAAGTCTATTTTCAACAAGCTTAATTATTAGTTATATTCTACTAAAAATCCTTATTTTTATATTTAATTGAATATTACAGAGCTTTAGGAGACTTATACTCTTTTCTATTTTTATTACTTTATATTCTCTCAAAAGAACCATTAGTATTATTTATTTTAAGCTTTTTAATTACGTTCTATTAATATTCTAAATGTAATATTTTACTTTATAATTATAATTTATAAAGTATAAAGCTTAATAGTATAATCATTATAATAAATTTTTACTATTTTATTAAATAAAATATCACTTTTTAATTATCCATTTTATAAAAATCTTTAAGCTTTTCTCAATCTATTTTATATTATTATAGAGATAAGATTTATTCCTTCAATTAACAGAGTTGTTTTTTATAAAGTAATATATAGTCCTATTTTTAATTTCGGTTATATCTGTCAAAAGTATTTTATTCACGTAAGTACTATAAGTACTTTTAGAATCTTTTTAATAAACTTTTTAATAAGCTTATAATAAATTTATTTCTTTACTTTTTTTAATTAGGAACTAGTAATTTATTAGTCACTATTAATTTTTTTATCTATCTAGTTAAGCTTGTTAATTAGCTAATATAATATATTTTTAAAGATTGTAATTTAATTTATATTAAATATTTAACTTTTTATATTAAACTGACTTTACGTTTAATATAATTCAATGAAGTAAGTACTTTGGTTTTGTAGTATTTTAATCTTTAGGTATTTAAAAATACAATACTAAATTATTTTATTAAGCAATTTTATAATATTAGTTTTTTTAAACTCTAATTAACGTAATAATAAAGTAGTTATATTCTTTTAGAGCTTTTAAAAATATAATTTATAAATGATCGTAATTTTTATTTTAGTAAGTAAAAATAAGGGCTTAAGTATTTAGTAAGCTAGGTAAATTTCTTTAAGAAGAGCAAGTAGAGATTATATTTCTTCAGGTACTTCTTTCTACTTTATCTCTCTTCTTCTCTTAATTTTCTTTCTTTCTACGATTATTTAGAGAAATTTAATTAAATTTCTCTTTTTTCCCTTCTTCTTATTTAGAGTTTTAAATTTAGAAATAATTATTACTAATAATAAAAGTTAGTCAGCCTAGTAACTAGACTTCTAGTAAGCTTATCGTATATTATAATAATCTTCCTTATTACTTACTACTACTTAATTATTATATATTTAAGTTCTTATCCTTTGTCTATAGTTTTATATATCTCTATATTTTTAGTCTACTTAACTAAAATTTTCTTCTACCTTAGGTAACCTATAGCCTTAAATGAGCCCTATTTAGCTCCTTATCCCTTCCCCTCTAATATAATAGCTAATATTATAGCTATCTACTATACTATTTAATAATCTAGATATTATAGAGCTCGCTCTAGCTACTAGACTATCATCTACTCTATAATAAGTTTCTACTACTTTTTAACTTATAATAAAAGCTAGCTCTTTACTATCTTATATATAAATAGTCCAAGTGTCTATTAAATAATAGCTGTTTAATATATTATTATAATTATAAACTCTTATTCTTTCTTAATATTTCTAATAGCTATTTAAAGTCGAATATAAATTAATATAAAACTTCAATTAGACATAGCTATTTACCTAGTAGTTAGTTTAGCGAAATAACACTACTCTCTTATAATAATTAACTTTTTCTTTCTTTTCTTTCTCTTTAGCTTTATTTACTTTTCATAATAGCTATAATACTTATTTACTATACTCTTACTATTAAATATGATAATCTAGCTATAAGCATTATTCTTTAATAATAATATTTAATTTAGTTCTTAAATTAATTATTTTCTTTATTATAAAGTAAATCTCTTAGCTTATTTACTTTATTTTTTATGATTCATAGTAATTAACTTATAATATTTCTTTTTATTTAATATATAACCCTTCCTTTATATAAAGACTATTTAAAGATATTATTATAAAGTAATTCTTAATTTATTAATCTATACCGAGATTCCTTTATTAATATCTCTTCTCTTCTTTTCTAAAAGTTCTCTAGTATAACAATTATTTAACAATGCTTAAAATTGGAAACGGTTACTATAATAGATATTAGATTTATTACTACTATCTACGATTTTATACTTTATCGAGAGCGTCGTCTTAGTACTTTAAAATATAATATACTACTATTAATCTAGAGCTAAAATAATCTTCTCTTATATATTATCTAATCTCTCTCTTTCGAATATGTAATATTACTATTCTTTAGATAAATATCTATAATTAATCCTAATCTAGCTTTTAATTTCCTTTTAGTTATTACTAATACTAAGTATTACTAATATTATTTCTAAAATATATATAATATTATATCTTTTTACTTACTAGTTACTAACTTATTATTATAATAATATATTAATATAAAGTAGAATTCTAAAATATGTTTACTACCTTTATAGCTTATCTTATAAGAGTTTCCTTTATTACTACTTATTACTAGATCTTTATTAACTTACTATAAAGTTACTACTATTTACTAATATTATATTATTTATCTTATTAATTAAAATATAGTTTATATACTTACCTGCCTGTTATTATTATAAGTACTTATAAATATTAACTTCTTTACTACTTATTATTATTATTTATAATTAATTTATTATAATTTAATAAAGTTAAGTAAATATATTTAATATTATATTTAAAGTAAATTATATATTTCTACTACTAGTACTCTTTATAATTTACTAAATTACTATAATTACTATAAGAGTTATTTATTTAATAAAATAAGTTCTTTTAGCTAATTAAATATTAGATTATATTAATATATTAATAAATTTTTTATATGATATAATAATATATTATTTAATAACTTACTACTAGTAAAAAGTCTCTATTACTTATTAATAAGCTTATTATAAATTATTAACTCTTTAGTAAATAATTTAAAAAAGACTTATTATAGAAAATTCTATAATTTACTAGCTCTTAATATTCTAATTACTTATAAATTCTTACTAAGATATTATTATTATTAATATAGATATTACTTTATTATTATCTTATGACTATTTTATTATTAACTTATTACTAATAGATATTTTAAATAATATTAATAAGCATAGTAGTACTAAAGTAAGTTATATTTACTAAATACTTAAAGATATAAAAGGTATAGCTAGTTAATTATAAAGTTATTAATAAATTACTTATTATTTTAGTTTTTATTTTTACCTTATAAAATAAAGAAGGCTGCTTTATTAACGATTATTATTTTATTAAAAAAGTAGATTATAAAGTCATTCCTTTTAAAATTTATTATATAAAATAGCTCTTTAGTTTAGTTTTTTAATTGTAATTATTATATAATTTATATTATAATTAGTAACTCTTTATAGTTTTATTAATAATATATTAATTATATCTAATTATAAGAGTTTTATTTTTAAAATCTTTTATAGAACTTATATGTTTTTAGGAATTATTATAATTAAGCTATTTAATTAGGTATTTTCTTTATATATTATTACTTTAGTAAATTATAATATATTTTATATTATATTTATTTTTATTAATAAAGAGGCTATTTTTCTATATTTCTTTAATTAAGATATTACTTTTATATTTTTTTAATAAAGAAATTAGAAATATATTATAAATTTATAGGATTTTAAATAAATTTAATTTATATAATTCTTTTAAATTTACTTCTCTTAATTTATTAATATATTTTAATTCCCCTTCTACTTATTTAAAGTAAGTAAATATAAAACCTTATAATAGTACTACTAGTATCTTATTATAAACTATATATATACTTATATTATATACTAGCTATATTTATACTTACTACTTATATTAATTTATTTACTTAATTAAACTATAGATATAGAGAAAATACTCTAAGATTTAATTTATTTACTTAGTTTATTTATTTATTTATAAGTAAAATATAGTACTAAGCTACTATAAGGTCCTTAGTAAATAGTAAAGAGTTCTTTAATATATACTTATAAATATAATTTGTAATTTAATATAATACTCTTTAGAACTTTATAGTTATAATATATATAATTTAATAATAGCTTTACTAAGCTTTTACTAGTAAGTATTTTTTAAATTATAATAAATAAAGAGTATTTTATTAATTAATTTATAACTACTAGGACTATATTATATTTATTTTTATAAATATCTTCTAATAGAAATATTTTTATTATAAAGTCTATTAATAACTTTAAGAAAGACTCTTCTAGTATTAATAATATTACTAGTTTTACTATAAAGCTACTACTATCTTATTTTATTTATTTAATAATTATAGTATATCTTAATATAACTCTTAATACTTTTTCTTATCTTATACTAGTAGTAATCTTACCTAGTCCTTTTAAAGGTCTTATAAACTCCTTAATATCTTATAGTAAGTTTATTATAAACTAGTTTTAATACTTCTAATTATAAAGCTAATAGTATATATACTTAGTTATTATATAATAATAAGCTATCTTTATAATATTACTATTTCTTCTTTTTTATTTACTTATTTATCTTAAACTTACTATAAATATATAGCTTTTTTATTTATTCTTATATTATTATATAAACTTATTAACTTATTAAATTTTTAATAGCTCTTTAAATTATAAGCTCTTTTTTAAAAGGAAAGTAATTTTAGTTTTTATTAGAATTATAAATAACTTAATTATAAGTAAACCTTTATAAGTTCTCTCTAGAGATATAGACTTAGGTCTATTAATAAAGTATATATATTTTTCTTCTATTTTATTTACTTTCTAATTTAACTATCTTCTCTAATTTAAAGTAAGTTTTAATATTATAAATTTAATTATAATAGTATCTTTATAATCTATCTACTTATTTATAACTAGAGATTATAAAATATTACTTACTAGTAATAAATCTACTTCTTTTATAATAAGAAATTTATATAATATATTTATCTTTTCTTTTTAAATTAATCTAGCTTTATAGTTAACTTTTCTTAAGCTTATTAAAGCCTTATAATTATTAAATAATATTAATTTTACTAGTAATTTTTTTTTATTTTCTTAGAGTTACTTATTTCTTACTTACTTATAATAAACTTACTAAGAAATAGTAATAGTAGACTTTATCTTACTTCTTCTTACTTAGCTATATTATAGTAATCTAGCTTTTTTAATAGCCTATCTATAGAGTTTAAATAATCTAGTTTATAATAGATTTTATATTTAAATTTATTTAATATATCTAGTATATATATTTACTTATATATTAGCTATTACTTTATAAAGAGAACTTATAATTTAAGTAATTAGTTTAAATTTAAATAATATAGTAACTATTATAATAAACTAGCCCTAGGGCATATTGTAGATAGGTGTTAATTCTTATATTAATATACTTAAAGAAGAGGATTCTTTAAGATAAATAGAAAATAAGTTCCCCCTTTACTATAGCCAAACGTAGTCTATACTTAAGCTCCCTACTCTGAGGATAACCCGAGCTAAAGCTCAAGTCTATAATAGAGCTTTATTTTAAGTAAATTCTAGAAATTATTAATAATAAAAAATTATATATTAAATAATTTTATTTTTAAATTTATAAAAAATAAAATAAAAATATTATTAAAACTTTATAAAAAAGATTATTTTTTAAATTTATATAGTTTAATTTTATTTAAATAAATAAAAAGCTTTTAATTTTATTAATTTTTTTTATAAAAAGTTATTATTATTTTATAAGAATACTTTAAATTTTTATTAGTTATTTTAAAATTAATATATTATATATTAAGATTATATATTATAATCTTTTTAGTTATAAATAATAATTTATTATATTATTTTCTTCTTATTTAATAAAAGATTTTAACTAGCTCTTTAATTTATTAATTTATTAAAAGGAGGGCCTTAATTAATAACTCTAGTAATAATAAATATAAATTTAATTAATATACTATTAATATAGTTAATTATTAAATTAATATTATTTCTTTACTACTCTTTATATAATTTTAAAATTAAGTAATATAGTAAATAAAGTAGAAGTTATATAAAGAGATCTTATTTTAATATAGTTATATTAAAATTAACTTAGAAGTACTAGTAATTACTTTAGAAACTTAATTTTAAAGTAATTAAAGTACTATAACTAGCTTCTATAATTTTCTACTTTTTCTTTATAAGTTAATAAAAAGAACTATTTTTATAAAAATAGCTAATTTAATAACTTAACTATAAGTAAAATAAATAACTTTAAAGTATATATTTTATATAACTATTATATAAAAACTATTATTTAGTATCTTATATAATATTTAAAATTAAAAATATATAATTTCTAGTTAAATTTATAATAAAGAATTACTTTAAGAAAGTAATTAATCTTTTAAATTTTAATTTATATATTTTTAAAATAAACATATTAAAAGTTTCATTTATAAATTCTAGTAAAGTATATTAAATATACTTTATATTTAAAAGTTATCTTAATTTTAGTAATTTATTAAGTTAAAAATTTTTAATATAATTTTAAATTAAATCTTTATTTTCTTTGTATTTTATTTAAATATAAGTATATTTATATTATTTATAAAGCTAATAATAATAATATTTTTTATCTTCTCTAAGACTTTATAAAAACTAGTAATAAAGAGAATAAATAAAATAGAAAATAATAAGAAATTTCATAAAATATTTATTTTAATAAGAAAAGTTAAAATAAAATCTGCTTTAACTTAAAGATATATTATATATAAATTAAAATAAAAGTAAAGAAAGTATAAGAGTTATAGTAATAATTTTATAAGAAGAAGCTTATTAAATATATATTTATAATAAACTAGCTCTAGAATATATTTTAGATAAATATTAATTCTTTTATTAATATATATAAAGATAAAGCTTCCTTAAGTAAAGGAAAAGATAAAGCTTCTCTTTTATAATAGCTAAGTATAGTTTATATTTAAGCTCCTTATTTTAAAGATAACTTAAGCTAAAGCTTAAGTTTATAATAATAATAAGAATATAAGTTAGCTTACTAACTTATATAAGTCCTGCTTTATAGCTTAGCTATATCTTAGAGCTCTAAAATGTAGATTTAATCTATTTAGGTTATTTTTATTATCTCTATCTAATTACTACTCTTATAAATAGGTAAATCACTATCTACTATTTATATAAGTAGTAAACTAAGGTTTTCCTACTCTTATAATACCTTACTAATTTATCTATTTTAATATAAATTATCTTTTCTTTATAATATTACTTAGCTTAATTAAGTAAAGAAAAATATATAAAATAATCTATTAAAATTATAATCTTTATTTATAAGACCTATTAATTTTATAAAGAGAAATAATTAAATATAATAAATAATAAGAAATAAATAATTAAACTTTTTCTTTAAGATTTTAAATACTTTATAAATTAATAATAGAAAGTTATATATTTATTTAAGTTTTTAATATATTTATTTAAGTTTTTAATAATATAATTACTTAATTATTTAATTTATTATTTAAAGCTTTATAATAATATAAAAATAAATTCTTAAATAAGAAAAAAAGAAATAAGAAAATTACTTAAATAAATATATATAGCTATTAATATAATATAAAATCTATATATTATTAATATATAAATCTCTATTTATTATTATTATATATTTTTAATAATAATTTAGAATTTATTATTTTTAAAATAATAAAAATAATAATTACTTTTCTTATTATTATTTTATAATATTATTTACTCTAGAGAATTTATTAAATATATATATAAAGAGAGTAATTTTCTAATTTTTAAATTATTATTTATTAAGTATTATCAATTTTATTATTTTATTATTATTTATTTAAGTTTTAAATTATTATTTTATTATTTTAAAGATCTTTTACTTATTAATTTACTATTTTTATAAAATATCTCTTACTTTTAAAAAGTAAAAAACTATTACTTACTTTACTAAATATAAATTTCTTATTTTAATAATTATAAGAGTTATTAATTATTTTATAGCTTATATATATAATAATATTTATAAAATACTTTATTTAAGTTATTTTATTCTTATTTAATTAAAAAATAATTTTTTAAGTAAATATTATAATCTTAATTTAAAAGGCTATTATTATTTTAAATATATATTTAGATATTTATATTAAATAATATAAATTCTTTTAATTTTTAAATTATTATTTTAATATATAATCTCTAAATAATTATATTATTACTTATTTAAGTTATAAAATAATAATTTCTTACTTTTAAATTTATATTTTTATAATTTAATTATTATATATAAGCTTATTATAAAGTTTCTATAGGCTTATAATAAAGATAATATTATAGTAAGTTCTCTAGAGCTCTAGATAGCTTATTTACTATTTATATAACTTACTATTTATAATTTTAGATAATAAATAAATAATACTTTATTAATTAAAGATATATTAGTTGTAAGTAGAGAAGAATATAATTGGTACGAGAGGTAGTAATTTTAATAGTAATTTAAATAAAATAAATAATAATAAAAAAGAAATATATTAATAAAGAGATTACTTTCTAGCTCTTAAATATTTATAATAAATCTCTCTTAATTAGAGAATAAAATAGAATAAAATAAAGATAATAATTTATTATAAGTTATATCGCTATTTTAATACTTTTTTTAAAGCTTAATTAATTATTTGGATTACTTATAAATATTAATAGATCTTTATTAAATAATAATCTCTTCTTTTCTTTTTGGTCTTTTCTTTATAATTATTGTTTAATTTTATTTTTAATTTATTTTTATTTGACTAATATTAATTATATTTAATTTAATATTCTTTTTAGATAATATATTTTATAAATTATTTTCTTTATTATGTATTAAATTTTAATTTACTTTATACTCTTTAAATAGCTTCTATTTAATATTATTAATTAATTGATTAGCTATTTTTTTATTATTATACTTTAATTATCATAATATATTACATATAAAGACAAAATTATTTATAATACTATTATTATCTTATAAAAGTAATTCAAATTAATTGAATAATTTTATTAAGTATAAATATTTAAATATATAATTATATATAAACTTATTTGTATATAAATTAATTATATGAACGCTTTTATATTTATCAAAATTATTGAATAATAAATTATTATTCATTAAATTATAAGTAGTTTTTATAGTTACTAGATCTGTTAATTGATTAATTATAATTATAATTTAATTTCATAAATTAAGATTTGTTATTATTATAAAAAGATTAATTAATAAAAATATATAATTAAGTATTTAAATAAATTAATTACAAATATATATTAACTTCTTTACTTAGATTGAAAATCTATTATTAATTTATTTATTAAGCTAGTTAAATTATTTTTTATTAATTTCTTTAATATATTAAATAGAAAAATTAAAAATTACTTTAATTAATATATTAAAGTAATAGATATAGAATTATATATATTATATAATATATTTTATTTTAAATATTTATTTTGTATTTTTATAAATTAAGTTAATTTCTTAGCTTTTTTATTAAAATAATAATCTTATTATTAAAGACTTTAATAATATAAGTGATTAAAAACTTTTTTTAAATTCTATTAAATATTAAGTAAATTTAAGTTTAAATTTTACTTTTTTAAATTGATATTTATTTTTCTTAATAAAATAAAAATCTTTAAAGTTTAAAATATTATTTAGTTATATTTTAAAATAAATGATAAGCTTATGTTAAAGTGTTAATTACTAATAAATGAGAATTATATTTTAATAAAATATAATTGAGAAGTACTTTTATAATACTTTAATATATTATAAATTAATATAAACTTAATTTAGAATATTATATAAAGGCTTAATTATATAAATATAATATTTTTAAAATAATAATTTAAATTTTTTAGAGATATATAATAAAATATCTCTTAAGAGATTTATATTATTTTATATATATACTTAATTAATATTTTAAAATATTAATTAATCAATTAAGCTTTTATAAAATAATATAATAATAAAAATTAAATATTAGCTATATTATATAATTATAGATAATTATATTAAAAGTATTCTCTTTTTTAATTACTATAGCTTTATATTATAAGTCTTAATTTTTATATAATATATACAATAATTTCTTTAATTTTATATATAAAGTAATATTTAAAGATCTTAGTTTTTAGAAATATACTTTATTTAATTAAATAATTACTTTAGCTATTAGTAGTAACTTACTTATTTAAATAAGTTCTCTAAGATTATAATCTTATCTTTATTTTAGTATTTTATAATAAGATTATATTTTTATTACTTTTATATAATAAGATTAGCTTTTTACTTACTTTTAAGTATTTATAATATAAATTACTATTTTCTTAAGTTATTTTTATTATTATAATTATATTAATTTAAAATATATAAATAACTTAAGGATTTCCTCTTATATTAGAATGTTTTATTTAAATTTTAAAGTAATTATTATTTTATTTATTTACTTAATTAAGTATTTATATAACTTATATATATCTTTAAAATTTAATAAGCTTACTAATAATTTTAATTATAATTATTATATTTATTATAATAAATATTTAAAATAGCTTAATTTATCTCTTTTTTAAATATAAGAACTTTAAATTCTAGCTTTAATAATCTTAAAGTAATATTTTATATTAATCTATTTCTAGTTTTTAATATTTTATTTACTTTTTTATTATTATTATTTTCTAAAGTTTAATTATTATCTTCTTAATTATTTTTATATACTTTATATTTAATTAATTATAAAGTAATATGATTTAAATACTTTAT